>PVJN01065486.1:0-10247 GCA_004026805.1 Lasiurus borealis | reverse complement strand
CAGACTGACTCTAAATCAAGAGTTTGCACAACCTCTTTCTCGAGTTCGGTGATTTGCTAGAAGAAGTCACATAACTCAGGACAGCAATTTATTTACTACTGGTAGCCCATCGCGTGATATTGTGCACAGTGGGCCACCTGCTGCTTCTGCAGGAGCTGGTGGGTAACGCAGTGCTCCGCAGGGAGCTGTGCTGCTTCTGGGGAGCCAGGAGGGACCTGTGCAGATTCTGTGGGAGGCGGGAGGACCCTGTGCTGCTTCTGCATGGGGAGACCCGCCGTCTCCTCTCCAGGTCTGCGCGTGGCCGTGGAGGCTGTAGGCCAGCCCCCTGTCCCTGTCCGTGTCCACTCTGGCTCCAGGAGGCTGGCCTGAGTCGGGCATGGCAGTGAAGCAAGCATTCTGCCAGGCTGCTCACACTGCCTGCTCTCAGTGGCTGCCTGCCTGGGACTGGGGCACTCCAGCGGGGCTCAGGGAACTGGGCACTGCTATCTTGTGTCTCTGGGTGCCACCATCTTTGTGACAGAGTGATGGTTCATTTGCATATTACCTTTTTATTAGATAGGAGTATTACTGGCTTATTATAAGGATTGTAATCTCAGAAACTGTCAAAGGGAAGAGATACATATGGCAAAGAAGTGTTGGGGGAAGAGGGATAAGGGAGATGGCTAGGAGTTTTCAGCACTTTCTTTGGTGTGTATACTAACTAGGATGCTCTGTAGATCTCCTTGTTCAAGAGTTTTTATAACCAAGTTCCCAATCCCCTCCCCTTTCTGGGAGTCAGGGGTGGGGATGAAAGTTCTCACTATCTTACTGGGTTTGCCTTTCTTATCACCAGCCCCAGGCCTGAGGTATCTAGGGGCTCCACCTGTGTCACCTCTTCAATATAAGCTCCAGGGTAATGGAAAGTGACCTTTGATGAATAACAAAGACACTGCCATCACTCAGGGTCTTCCAAGGGTCTTCCAGTCTCTGTGCCAGGAAGTAGTGACAAAGACCAAAAGGACCGTTTGTTAATAGATCTGAACCTGTGAGTTTCTTTAGAATCTGTGATTGGGAATTTAGTGCACAAGTTGTAAAGTTAGTATGTCTGGGATACAAAGTTCAATAGCTATACATGTAAGAATATATATTGGAAGATTTCCATTTCTTGCATGTTTTATAGCTTTTAAAAATTAAACTAACCAGGATGGGTCAATTTCATCATGAGTGACAACTTGAGAATGGGGAAGAATAATAAATATAAAACAAACACTTTTTAAGCATTTAGATATTCAAAACTATCAAATTAAAATACATCATGCAATAATTCCTGCAGCAATTATGTTTTAATGTTGCCATTAGATGCCAAATCATAGGCATTTTTACAAATAAGGAATTTTTTTTCTGTGTATGAGATAGATAATCATGAGGTGTCCGTATTTAATATTTAGGTGAGGTTTTAAGAAATGCTAAATCCTACTCTCTTTTCATTCCCCACAAATTAACAATTGTTCCTTTTGTCATTATATAATTTCATGTTTTATTTTATTCTACTTTTCTGTCATTTTTTTACTTCTATTTCTATTAAAAATAGACCTCAATATTATATATGCATATATTTAATTGTATATATTGAAGTTTCTTCAATAACTTCATCTAGCATTCACCTTAAATCAAACATCAGCTGTGTGCCATGTACCTTGTAGATCTGGGGTGCAAATTTGGATTAAATAGACTTCTTCTCACCTTCACTAGGATGATTATATCAGTACTAGGGGCCCGGCACACAAAATTCATGCACTGGGTGGTGAGGGGTCCCCTCAGCCCAGACTTCCCCCTCTTCTCCTTCTCACATACTGGGAGCCATCAAGGGATGTCATACTAAGGCACCTGGGCTGATCAGGGAAAGGCACCAGCCCCATCACTCCATTGCTACAACCACTGCCAGTCACCACAGCCTCCAAGGTTTTTTCATCAGCATGGACTCCAGTCCCTTCACCATGAAAAAATGACAACTTTCTTTAGGCATTTTCAAGATGTGTCTTTCATAGGATATGACCTTTTTCCTTCTCTTTCTTTCTTTCTTTCTTTTCCTCACCTGAGGGTATGTTTCCATTGCTTTTTATTTTTATTTATTTATTTTTAAAATATATATATTTTATTGATTTTTTTAAAGAGAGGAAGGAGAGGGACAGAGAGCTAGAAACATCAGTGAGAGAGAAACATCGATCAGCCATCTCCTGCACGCACGCTCCACACTGGAGATGTGCCTGAAACAAAGTTCATGCCCTTGACTGGAATCGAACCTGGGGCCTTTCAGTCCACAGACCGATGCTCTATCCACTGAGCCAAACTGGTTTTGGCTCCATTAATTTTTAGAGAATGTGGAAGAGAAAGGGAAAGATAGAGAGAAACATCAAAGTGAGAAGAATACTTTGATTGGTTGCCTCCTGCATGAGCCGTGACCTGGGCCCCAGCCAGCGAGGGGCCTGCATCCTAGGTACATGCCCTTCATCAGAATCCAACTGTACCCTGTGGTTGGTAAGCCTAGGCATTATCCACTGAGCCAAACCTGCTAGGGGTAGGATATGTATGACATTTCTTGGCCCTCCAGCAGAGAACCTTCCTTTTTTTCTCCAGGAGTGTGGTAGAAAAACCCTAGATCACCTTTTTGGATTCTTATACCCAAGTTACCAAGAATATTACCAGTGGCATAGAGGAAGCTTAGCCAATGAGTGGTCAGAAAAGGTATTTCCTCTGTAGTTCATACCAATCGCCTCTGATCTCTGGCTCCACCCCTGGACAGGGGCTCCCTAGTTCCCACCCATCACCAGCTCAACCCCTCTCAAAATCTAAATATTCGGGGACTGGGCAGGGGCCCTCCAACTCTTTGTGATCACTGGCTCCACCCCTGCCAGGCCTAAAGCCTTGGGGCTTGGGCAGGGGACCTCCAGCTCCCTTCAATCTCCAGCTCTACCCCTGCCCAGGAGTCCCCTTTCTCAGGCCCTTCCCAGATTGCATAGGTTCCAGGGGGGCTTACCTCAGAGTGACCTGGGTACTGAGAATGTTCCTGGAACCAAGGCTGTTGGGTGCCTACATATGCAAATTAACCGCCATCTTTATTGGGTTAATTTGCATATTCACTCTGATTGGCTATGGGTGTTGCGGAGGTACAGTCAATTTACATGTTTGTCTATTTATTAGGTACTAGAGGCCCGGTGCACAAAATTTGTGCATGGGGGCGTATCCTTCAGCCCAGCCTGCTCCCTCTCCAATCTGGGACCCTTTGAGGGATGTCCCTACCTGGATCGGGGCTAAATGGGTAGTTAGACATTTCTCTCACAATCCAGGACTGCTGGTTCCCAACTACTCAACTGCTTGCCTTCCTGATTGCTAGCCTGATCACCCCCTAACCACTCCCCTGCCAGGCTGATCACCCCCTAACTGCTCCTCTGCCAGCCTATTTGCCCCTAACTGCCCTACCCTGTGGGCCTGGTCACCCCTAATTGCCCTCCCCTGCAGGCCTGGGTCCTCCCCAACTGCCCTTCCCTGCCAGCCTAGTCACCCCTAACTGCCTTCCCCTGTAAGCCTGGTCCCTCCTAACTGCCCTCCCCTGCTGGCCATTTTGTCGTGGCCATCTTGTATCCATATGGGGGCAGGATTTTTTGACCACATCGGGGCAGTTATCTTGTGTGTTGGAGTGATGGTCAATCTGTGTGTTACTCTTTTATTAGATAGGATAGAGGCCTGGTGCATGGGTGGGGGCCAGCTGGTTTGCCTGAAGGGTGTCCTGGATCAGGGTGGGTGTTCCCTTAGAGCGTGAGGTGACCTGGGCGTGGCTGACCTGTAAACCACCACAGGCCACCCTGGTGACCCAAGCAGAGGCCCTTGTATCTGGGATTTATTTATCTTCTACAATTGAAACTTTGTAGCCTGGAGCAGAGACAAGCCTTCTGCTTGCATAGCCACTGAAACTTTGTTGCCTTAAGTGGAGTCCTGGGCCCAACAGGGCTTGTGAAAGCTTGGCTTCCTCTATCGCCAGGGGCAATCCAAGCCTTCCTCCTGCTCTCTTTGTAGTCATAGCCATCTTGGTTGCGTTAATTTGAATACTCTCTCTGATTGGCTGGTGGGCATGGCTGGTGGTATGTAGTGGAGGTATGGTCAATTTGCATATTACTCTTTTATTAGATAGGATGATATCAAGTGCTATGATTGGGGAGGAAAGGTCAGTGTGTGTTAGTCACTTCTATAAGAAATAAAAATGGGACTGAGACCGGTTTGGCTCAGTGGATAGAGCGTCGGCCTGCAGACCGAAAGGTCCCAGGTTCGATTCCGGTCGGGGGCATGTACCTTGGTTGCGGGCACATCTCCAGTGTGGGGCGTGCAGGAGGCGGCTGATCAATGTCTCTTTCTCATCGATGTTTCTGACTTTCTATCCCTCTCCCTTCCTCTCTGTAAAAAATCAATAAAATATATTTAAAAAAAAAGAAATAAATAAAAATGGGAATTGATGAAAAGAAAAAGTCCTGCTAGAGAAATTGATATTCTAGTTAATTTAGGAGATGGAGGACTGTTTAAGTCAAAGAAAATGACATGTGTCAAGACAGGTGACTTTTTGCAATCGTTTCACTGTTTAATTTTAGCTAACACTCATATAACTCTTATTATGTGCCAGCCTTTTTTACAAGTTGTTTTCATGCTATGTAAACAATCTATAAGCTAGTTTTGCTGTTACTTTTATTTTTCACATGAGGAAACTGACAAAGGAGCTAGGAAAGGAACTTGCCAAGTTTATACAACCAGTGAAAAACCAAGCCCACGTGCAAGACAAGCAGCTTGAGTCTGTACTCTTCCATAGTGCCTGTCTCAATGGAAATGTGTCAAAGTAAAAATTTAATTAGTTATGAGAGGCATTCATTTTGGAGCCCAGTAAAACCAGTAAACTTATTTTGGAGATCAGCTCACAGTAGCTCAAATCATATAAATCACCAAAAACCCAGAGTGCCATTTATAATGAATCATAGTCCACAACAGACTAGGAACTCACTTCAACAAAGATTTATTGTCTCTCCCTCTCTCTACATGCAAAGTTCCCTGCCAGGATCCAGGGGCATAAACAATAATTAGTTTAAGTTCTGAGGTTCTCAATTTTATCTGTGAGGTGATGTACCAACCAATAAGAGGATAAACAACTTATGACAAATACAATTGAGCAGACATGTGTCTGATATAAAGGTAAGTTTTCCGTATTTGCCTTTGATTTCAGAGCACAATGTCTAATACATTATGTATAAAATAAATGAATGAATGAATGAATGAATGCAACAATGTGCTATAAAGTGAAAAATTGCTTTCATCAATGTAAATCATATTTCATTAAAATAGGCATTTGGAGCCCTGAAGAATGAATTGCATTTCCCTAATGGAAGATCATAGAGTGTCAGGATAAATGAATCTTGCTTAATATATAAAAGATGAACAAAAGCATTACATTAGATAAATAAATAACTGTAAGTAAGGACATAAAGTAATGCTAAAGAGTTTGGCTAGTGTAAGATTCCAAGAAGCCTTGAAGGATGCACAAAGGAGCCTTATTCTTTCAAAAGTAGAGAATTCTTAGAGGTTTTGAGCAAGAAGTGGCAATATCAGAGCTGCACTTTCATAAAATTAGCCTTGTATTGGGTAACTGAAGCCTGTAACAATGTTTTAGAGGCTAATCTGTTAAAGTGTGTTCAAATTAACAATGGTCTGAAGCAGATCAAAAAAACAAGAAGATAAGAAAACAGAAAGATGTGGACATAAGCATATATTGAATTTATAGAATGCTGCAAAAGGTTTTAATGCTCTACCTACACTAACTGAGAGAGGCACACTTTGAAAATAAGGTCAATTCTTTCAGTTCATTGATGGAAATAGCAAATCTTTATTCTTACTATTATAGTTGCTGTGGTCCAAAGCATGCTTGAGAATGAAATATCTATGATACCGAAATATATTCAATAATGAAACATCTATGATACTGAAATATCCTCAACATGTTTTAAGAATTGGGGAGGCTTCCCTCAGGCATATGTCCCAGATATACAGTATTACATTTTAGGTCTAATTGCAAAAACTGTGGTGACCTAACAGAGTCCCCAGAGAAAAAAAAACTAAACAATGTGGAGTTTTTTGTTATTGTTGTTGTTTTTTTTTTTTTTTTTTTTTTTAAAAGGATAAAACTGTGGACTGATTTTATTAAAGTCCTTTCTTTAAGTAAAAATGAATAGGACATATTTTCATTTCTCCAGTTTTGAAGTCTTTGCTATTGATATTCAGTATCTGTTTAGACAAAGTTAAATAGTGTGATGTTCAAATAAAACTAGATTCTGTTGAGAACGCAGAGATGAATTCTCAGTCTTTTCCAGAATCAATATTTTAAACAAAGTTATGATTCTAGATTCTGAGACCATACTCAAATACAGTTCACTTGCATATATAGATTCCCATCATGTCTCAATTCACATGTCACTCATCTATCCCACCTTCAACACACACACACACACACACACACACACACACACACAGTAAAATGTTAGATCAAGAACCAGATTAGGATAATTTAAAAAATTATTTGTTTGCGGCTCCTTCAGAGATAATCAGGTCAAACTATTTAGGAATACGTATGTCATGTGGCAAAGAACTGAACTTGAACTCTAAGGGAAGGTTAAGTAGTGGAGCAGAAGCAGTGAAGAATGAAGGAAAAATGAATATGACAAAGCAGAATGGAGAAGAGATGATTTACCAGAGGAGTTGTATAAGACTTTGTATCTCTTTATCTTCTTTAATTATACTTCAGAAAAAATGAGTTTTATTCAAAGAAGAATATGTCACTAGCTAGAAACATTGTGGTAATTCTAAAAGATATGTTGAAGCATTTCAGAGCTTAAGGACACAAGTCATTTATTATGTCCATTTTCTGTTCACCTTATAACTTTCCTTTCCCTATTATAGATCTATCACTGTCCATACCCTTTATATTTCAACCTTTTCTTTATTACTCTCAAGTAGAATTCAGGGCAAAAATCAAAAAGACTTTAAGTAAATGAAAAGATGTATCGGGGCAGTAATTGGGAGGAGTCAAAGGAAAATGGATCAAAGAGGAACATACACCTATATTTGAAAGAGGTTAAATTTCTAATCTGTGAGTGGGGAAAAGGACAAGGGGCTGGACATCAGGCCTAAAGATGACTGTGCTCTGAGGTGGGGAGAGACAGTGCTGGGAGAGTCCCTGGTTCACAGCTCCCAGACCTCGGGGGCTCCCTTGTTTCCTGGGATGAGAAGGCAGAGCAGAACTGTAGGCTGAGTGTGAACCATACCCTGCTATTCCTACCTGCAGGATATTCACAGTTCATAGGTAAAGATTTGTGTCTTCGGCATCAGAGTTCATTGGCATTTCATGGTAAGTCACCTGGCACTGCTTTGTTCTATTCCTGACTGTAATCATTTAGCTAATGAAAATCCCTCTTGGTGTCAGGCTTGCGAGGACCATTTCATAGAAATTTGGGCCTTGGAGAAAACGGAGCTCTTCCCTTGCTCAATTAGGGAGTAGTATTAACTGAGGAAGGCCTTTAGCTCTTTGACTTGAATGGACACCGGTGGACTAAGGATCTCCCACACCCCATCCAAACTGCTGATCCTCCCCTTAGAATTCTAGAACTTTCCACTTAGGTTTTCAACAGGCAAACTGCGGGTTTAATCATGAAACAGGGCCCTAGATGTCTCTGGTGTCCCGTAAGTGAGAAAATCTAGGGCACAATCTAGGCTTTTTGACCTGAAAGAAGTTGTTGTTGTTTTTTTGTGGGCTTTTTTTTTTTTTTTTCTTGGCTAAGATGTGGTCATCTAACACAATTTTTTCCCCCATTACAAGCAGCTTTCAGTTAAGTTTTCAGAAAGACATTGGTTGCTTTTTGAGGTCTTGGGGGGTAAAAGTGCAAAAGGTGTATGCCGGTGCTGCTGGTGCATGTCCCTTTCAGCTTGCTAAAGGTGTAGCAAGGAGTTGTTCTCTCTGAGCCTCTGGTGAATGCCCTGAAAGCTGCTTGCCAGGCCCAAGCAAAGAACTCTGAACAGCTGAGGGAAATACTCCTCATGCCAGCTCCGGTGAACGCACCATCCGTCAGTTCTTTCGGGTTTTGCACAGGGGCTGGCTTGACCAGGCCACGGTTGGTAATGAACTCGAGAAGTAAAACCCCACCCCTGGAGGAAGCAAGGACTCACCTAGCAGAAGTAACCCACTTTCCAGTGAATGGAAGTGGACTCATGTTTTGTTGTTACAATCACACATTTGCTCTAATTGGTGAGATGTCCCAGAACTGCAAATTCAGCATTTTATTTTCATTTCAGTTTATACATCTATATATCCTTAGGTGCATGGATGTTGATATAGATTTCAGTTTGAAACTTGAAGCACTCAACCAGTGTTTACCAAGTGTACATGGTGCTGATGCTGCCTGTGGCAACCGGGGACCGTGCTACAGTGGGCCCAGGAAATCTGTGCTCTTACAAGGCGCTTTGCAGTGTCCTAATAGAACCACAGAAACTGCTGCCGGTGCATGTAACTGCTATGTAGGGAGTGGCAGAGGTACATCTCGGACTTCTTAGAGCGGCCTGCAGCCACACTCGCAGCTTGTCTCTGAAGCCAAGGAGGGTCTGATTAAATTCAGCCCACCCACTGTGAGAAAGCTCTCCGGCATCCCAGCTGCCATTCAGAATGTGAAATCCAGGATACGACCTGTCAAGATGAGCCACTTCAGCATATTGTGGCAATGCAGCTGTCATTGAGATCTATCAGCCTCCAGAGGAAGGCATTCAAACAGTTTCCATGGTAGGGCGAATACAAATACACAGCTCCAGTCACATTTGAATGTGATTGCTTTTCAGCAGGATGGTCTGCACTGAATATGCACATTAATGGAAGTGATCCCATACCTCCTCTCATCTTTGCTGAGCATTTTCTGGCAGCAAACTGGTTCAATATTTCTCTTGATCGGTAGTTGAGAGGGACATGGAATATTTTGATGCCATACAAATTTACAGTATGCATTTTTTTTTCCCCTTCTGTTTCTTCAATAGAAACACAATTGCTGTAGATCCCCAAAGGTGTTTCAGTGAAAAGTTTGGAAACCAGACAGACAGGTCCACAATCCAGGTTTAAAAAATGGATTTCATTTTTATTTCTTGATACTGGACTTATTCTAGACAACGTTTTTATCTATGGCACTAACACCAAAATTTACACTAGAATTTGAAAATTTCTAACTTGTGACATGAATGTCAAGAGAAGATTGGTGAATAAATTAGTGATTTTATAAGAATTTTCCTAATGGTGAATTAACATGTATGACCTCTCAGCTGATTTATTGTAGGTGGCAATAAATCAATTTTAGAGTAAATTTATATTTTAAGTTACTATTAAAAGTTTCTGAAAAATAGGAAACATGTTTGAATTTGGTACATTCTTGATAAAACTGGCGGAAATATGTCTCATAACAAAAATGCCTCATCGTAGGCAGAGTTTTGTCAGGAATTATACCAATCTGCATTGTCAACCAACTGACTTCCTTTTAATAGCATAAAGGAAATGAGAGAAACTTTGATTCAGCTAACAGTAGTTTTAAAAAGTCTTGCTATCCCCAATATTTTTTTATTTTAAAGCAATATTGTCGACTGTATATTCTGAGATTTAGATATTAATTATATACCTATGAGATATTTGTTTGCATATATATTCTCATAGCAAACTAGAGGTATATATTTACATGTGTAATTGCATATATAAACATAATATGTGACATATAACTATGTATATTATATAGCCATACTTGATAGTATACTTACATATTCACTTCATTAATTAGAATGAAATGTTCTCTTTCTTATAACATAATAATTTGTTTTACTTGTTTATCTCTTGATTCCAATAATTTGCTAATTTGGCAGTTATGTTCATGCTTACTATGGAAATTGTTTAGTACATATATGTTTCCAGTTTGTGTGCATATTAATTCAGAACTTGTCTATCCCAAAATACCTTAAAGCCACCACTGAACTTTGAAATAACCTTGAGGCTTTCACACATGTCATTTCTTCACTGTACTGTGACAAATATTTTCCCCCAAACACCTATCGTATTCCCCAGATGGCTTAGCAGTCATCACTGGCAGAGTGTGAATAATGTTTTAGGTTGAACAGATGTAAGCAATTTGTAATTTTTCCCCTTTCTAAACCAGCTT
>PVJN01065485.1:0-10228 GCA_004026805.1 Lasiurus borealis | reverse complement strand
GCAGCCCATGAGGAACTGAGCCCTGCCCCCAGCTACCACGTGAGTAAGCTCGGAAACGACCCTTTCCCCATCAGACCTTATATGACGTGACCGTAGCCAGACATCTGGCTTGCAGCCCGTGAAAAACCCTGCGCCAGAGAACCCCACTAAGCCACCCACAGATTCCTGAACCCCTGCTCTCTCTGCTTTGCCATCACCTCTGCCCACCCCAGACTGTGGTCCACCCTGCACCTCTGGTCTCCACCACACTCCTCAGAGAGAGAGAGAGAGAGAGAGCGCGCTCATCATTCATGGTTGAAACAAGTAGTCAGCACCCTGTCTGTGTGACAGCCTTCCAGCCGTTTTCCCCATCCCACCCGCTCATTGGTGTGCAGTCCCTCTTCTCCTCCAGCCCCCGAATATATATTTTATCTGGGTGTTACTATAACAACCTAAATCGGTGAATGTTTCTCCTCGTCATCCCTGTTTTCAGTCAGCAGTAGATGTTCCCTTTGGAAGGCAGCTCCTCGCTTCCCTAAACCCTCTGCTGGAGCGGAGCACAAATCTGCTCGCCGCCGAGCTGCCTCACTCCGCTTCAGACTCGTCTTCTTTACACGCCACGCTCAAAATGTCAGGCTGTGGGTGACTCTCAGGTCTCCATAGTTGCCATTGAACCTGCCTGAGGTTTCCCACCGATAGCCCCGCTCTGACTGTGGCAAACAGACCCGGGTTTGAATGCCAGTTTTATCATACGCTGCCTGTGTACCCTGGTGCCAGTTGGTTCCCACCCTCTCCCTGACCTCAGGTTCCTGACCGAGGTTAAAATCTGGAAACACTCCAGATGTGCTCCAGCAGGTGAGGACCCCTTACATTGCTCTGGCTTTGATCACAAGCCCGCCCTGAACCAGGTTCTACAAGCAGGGGCATAGCGTGGGTCACGTGCCCAGCTGGGTATAGGAGGGGGTATTGGGTATTCGGTCTGACAGATCCAGCCAGCACCCCAAGAAATAGGGTGTGCCTCCCTGTGTGCCTTCTTTCCCAGGTGGCCACTTTCAAAAGGTCTTGCTACCTGACAGAGGGCTGGTTGCAGAACACTGCCAATGTCCTGAAGGCTACTGAATTGCACATTTTGAGATGGTTAATTTAATGTCGTGTGCATTTCACCTCCATCAAGAAGATACTTTTTAAATGCTCCTACTAAAATAAAGAGCCCACATCATCTGCAACTGAACATGCAGTGACTCTTTTTCCCAAAGGAAGATCATCCGAGTCAGGACCCGTTCTGACCTCGGGATGTCTGAGTGATGTGCATCTCTCTCAATGCGGCTTCTTACTGTCCGCCATGGTGGCTGAACTGTAAACATAATCATTCCCCCAAACACCGAATCGATGAGAGTGAAGGGAAGTTGGGCTGTCCACGTGGAAGGCTGGGTTTGGAAGAGGGGAGAGGAGACAGAGCCCCCAGGGTCGCCAGACCATGGCCTACACCACGGGCTGCTGGCCTGGAGGCCAGGGCTCACTTCTCCACGGAGGAGCCAGGTCCTGGTCTGGCTTTGGGGAGAGTCTCAGTAATCCCTCGCTCTGGGGGTTGCGATTCCCGGACCCGGGAGTTCTTCCAACCTCAGCCAGCTGCCAGTCAGCTCGCTTCCTGAGAACTCCAGGGGCCAGTAACTAACTAGCTTCGCCAAGACCCAAAGCTGCTGGGCGGACTGGTCTGTGCGCCCACCACCAAAGGGGTGAGCACTAAAACAGAGTGGATATGAAAGTGCTTTGTGACCCATGACATGTAAGATCCTCAGTCACAGAGAAAATCATAAAGACACAAAATGTATTCCGGATAGTTTTATGTGGGCTGGACATAGTTCTTTTATTCAATTCCTTTTTTTTTTTTTTTAACCCTCTTGCTGGATTTCCCACAGCAACTGCCATAAACTTCCCCCCATTTTTAGATGCTGGTTCAGTGGTTCTCAACCTTTCTAACGCCATGGCCCTTTAATACAGTTCCTCATGTTGTGGTGACCGCCAGCCATACAATTATTTTTGTTGCTACTTCATAACTGTAATTTTGCAACTGTTATGAATTATATCTGTGTTTTCCAATGGTCTTAGGCGACCCCTGTGAAAGTGTTGTTCGACCCCCAAAGGGGATACGACCCACAGGTTGAGAACCGCTGTGCTGGTTCATCCCTTATCCCCAGGAGATACCTCAGCCTCTGCCTCTCACTCCAGCATGAGCCTGTTTATTGACAGATGTGGAAATAAATATTGATGTAAAAGATATGTGCATATATATATATATACATGTCCATATGTATGTACATGCATACAGGGTGTTCTAAAAATGTTTACATACTCTAACAGCTGATAGCTTAATTTTGAAGATGAAATGTAAATTTTTAATAAGCACTGCCTTTATAATTATTCAAAGTGTGTGTACTGATATACATGTTTGGGGGACATCCTATATATTCCCCTTTTCTGTCCACTGAGAGCACTGACCAGGAATGAAACCTCAGTAGCAATGAGTACACCTTGTGCCCAAATCTTGGTTTCTAAATACCATTATTTACCAAAAGGAACTGAAGTTTTTTGGGAAAATGGCAGATTCCAGAATTGGGTCAAGTAAGGAACAAGATGAGTCCAGAATATGTCACATTTAAAAGGAAGTGCTCAAAGAATGGTGGGATTCAGAAGGGACTCCTACTAGCAAAATATGGGGAAATTTGATCACCAAAATAAATAATGATACCAGCAGGTTATAACCCACTGAATAAAATAGGAATCTGTGAGTCCACGTCGTTTTAAATAAATACGATGAATCAATTGCAACTTTAATGAGGAATGGGAATATTTACTTAATCTCAAAGTAGTTCCCCATAAAATAGTTACTCATTACAAAGGGAAAAAAGAAGGACTTGACCATGGAAAAGCCTGGCATACATCCCTTTGCTCAAGTGATCAAAGTTAACATCACGAGTAATGGGTCAAACGGAAATGGTACCCCACCTGCCAGAATGCAGTGAGAGCAACGCAGCAGCATTGCTGTGATCTTCTAGCCAAAGATGCATCCCCTGAAATTGATCTTGAGGAGACATCAGACAAATCCTGTCCCTATCCATTTGGGCCACTATAACAAAGTACCAGACTGGGTGGTTTATAAGCAACATATATTTATTTCTCACAGTTTGGGGCTGGAAAGTTCAAAATCATGTTTGGTGAGGGCATCTTGGTTCAGAGATAGCCCTCTTTTCTCTGTGCTCTCACTTGGTGGAAGGGACAAACCAGCTCTCTGCTCTTTTTCACATGGGCACTCATCCTAATCATTTTGAAAGCATGTACCTAGGGAAAGAGTGTACACATGGATGTTGTGTATCCATCGGGGGAAATGTAATGTCTGTGTCCAGCACCCTTTGTTTTGGGGAACAAACCTGCCCCTACTCCATGGGGTGCTGGATGGATCTGTCAGTCCCAGGGCTACCTCCTGCACCCAGGTATGGGGTTGGGCCTGTGATCCACGCTATCCCATTGGCTATAAAACCTGGTTCAGAGTGGGTCTGTGATCAAAGCTAGAACAATGGAAGTAATCCTCAGGGCTTTTCTACCGGGCATGGCACCTTGAGTGAGGATGACACTGAAAAAAACAGAATAGGACAGTTATGTGTCTCAGACCTTGAGGCTCAGGGTTCGGGGGGAGGGTGTTGTGAAGGACACAGAGCCTCATGTCCTGGAAGCACTAGGGGGTTTCCTCAGAAAAGGAAGATGATGTTTTTCCACTAGCATTCTAAACTGGTAGACTGTAAGCCTGAGACTGCGGGCTGCCATCTTGAAGTTTGTCTGAAGGAGGAGGGAAAGCAGAGGAGGGCGATGGGAAGCAAGCTCGCGATCTCTCCATTCCTGAATCCCCAGCCCTGGGGTTTCCCAATTGTCTAAACTCTAAACTACAGAATCCCTCTGCTTGTTTAAGCTAGTTTAGACTAGAATTCTGTCACTTGCAACTGAGTCTTGACTGAACTAACCACTGCACCTGAAACGTAGAGGGAGTATCACCATTTGGTAGAGATGAAGAACCTACATGGACAGTGATTCAGGATGTAGCTCTCCTGGGGGGTGTGACATGCAGAGCAGAAGGTGACCTGAGTGGTGAGTCACTGAGCAGGGCGGTAGGTGAGCCAGGCCTGGAAGTCGGGGAGGAAGGGCGGCAGAGGCAAGTGGCGTGGCTCAGAAGCTGACTGACGGAGAGGAAGTGAGGTCCAGGCAGGGTGTTGAGGCCAAGGGTAAGTCAGGCAAGGGTGTGCGGACTGAGTTTTCTGCTAGAGTCCCTAGGTGGAGGCTGTCATCCTGTCTAATAAAGAGGGAATATGCTAACTGACCATCACGCCCTCAAAGATGGCGGTGCCCACAGCCACAAGATGGCGGTACCCAGTCCCCTCAGCCCCAGGCAGGTCCAGCAGCCCTTGCGCCTGCCTCCAGAGTCCCCCAGTCCCCTCAGCCCCACAGCCACCCAGGGCCAGCCCCTGGCTCAGGCAAGCCTTGGATGGCAGCTGCCCAGCCCATCCAGGGCTGCCTGAGGCTCAGGTGACCAGGGCCAGCCAAGGCTTGTGCTGCCGGCAGTGGCAGCAGCAGAGGTGTGATGGGGGTGTTGCCTTCTCCTGATTGCTGGGTTGCCTCCTGCCCTTGAAGGGGCAGGCTGGGCTGAGGGACACCCCTCCTGTGCATGGATTTTCATGCACTAGGCCTCTAGTAGGAACATGTTGCTGGAGAAGGAGTTGGAAGGACCCCTGTGCTAGTCACTAGTGCTGGTTGCTAGGTATGTCTGGTTCTCCCCACGTTGAGGGCCATAGTAGCGTCTACTTCCTGGATCCTTGTAGTTGAATGGAACTGTGTGACTGGTTCCAGCCAGTGAGTGACAAATGGCTGTTGTCAATGTGATACCCTCCAGTGGTCTCCTTGAGGTGGTGGCTCTTCTGTCAGCTTAGAGTCCCAGGAAATTCAATGCGCTCAACCCCTCTGCAGACTGCCACAGATATGTAGCAGGAGCAAGCAAATAAACTTTGTTTTTAATAATATACTTAATACATTTATTTTACAATTGTACTATGCTTTGTTTTATTATGGTAGACATATATACCCGTATTTTCCGGTGTATAAGATGACTTTTTAACCTGGGAAAATATTCTCAAAAGTCAGGGGTCATTTTTTGTTTGTTTGTTTGTTTGTTTGTTTGTTTGGCGTAGTGTTCCTTGTATGAATATATCACAACTTATTATCCTGTCTTATAGGGCAGGTATATCCCAAACTCTCTATTTTAACTGGAAAAGTTGGGGGTCGTCTTATACGCCAGAAAATAGGGTAATATAAAATATACCATTTTAACCACTCTTAAGTGTTGAGAGGCATTAACTACATTCATATTTGGTGAACCATCACCACTCTTCCTCTCTAGAACTCTTTCATCTTCCCAAACTAAAACTCTGTACCCATTGAACACTAACTCCCTACTGCTCCCTCCCCCATCCCTGGTAGCCACTGTTCTACTTTGTCTCTATGAACTTGACTTCTCTAAGTACCTCAATGAATATTTGTCTTTTCGTGTCTGACTTACTTCACTTAGCATGTCTTCAACTTCAACCATTTTGCAGTATGTATTAGTGTTTCCTTCCTGTTTAAGGCGGAATAATATCCCAGTGTTATGTATCTGGCACACTTGACTGATCCTTTTTAGCAGTTGAGGGGCATCTGGGTTGTCTTTACCCTTTGGCTGTTGGGAACAGTGTTGTTATGAACACTGGTGCACACGTGTCTATTCAAGTCTCTGGTTTCAGTTCTCTCACCTGGAAGCGGAATTGCTGGGTCACATGGTAATTATATGTTTCCTTTTGGTGAGGAGCCCCCATGCTGTTTTCCACACAACCTGTGGAGTTTCTCGTCACCGAGACTTAGGGTTGTTTGTTACCACTGGTTGTTTGTTAGTCTGCCCTGCCCCTCACCCGGATGGTCTAAATCCTGGTTGATGCTGCTCAGGCCACAGAAGGGCAGACACAAATAAGGGAGGTAGAGGAGCCCAAAGGCTAAACCAGTCTAGGCTGGACCTAGTGTGACGGGTGGTGAAGAAGGCCACTTAGAGTTAGCACCGATACGCCTTTTCTCAGGACCACCGGGAGGGTCCTTCTCATGCCAGCCTCCTCAGGGCCAGGCTCTGGAACCAGCCCTGTAGCTGGCTGCTTCTCACACAGACGCCTTCACATGGTCAGCTTGGCCTGCTTGACCCCAGCAACCCCGATGTCCACGGTCACACACAGCCTGGGCCCCCAGTGATTTCACCACTAACTGTTCTACTGAACAGAAACTTGCATTGCCCATCTTCAGTCCCGGCTCTACCGCTTCCAAATTGTGTGGCTCTGACTAAGCCTCGGTTTCTTTATCTGTGGAGTGAGGATAATACAAACTCCCTAGGAGGTTTGGGAAGGACTGAGAGGGAAATGCCAACTCAGGTGCCTGGCATACAGGAGAGACTGGCTGAATGGCCGCTGCTGCCTGGAGGCAGGATTACATAAGCCCTTGAGGAAAGGAGAGGAAAGGCAGCCATCTTCCTAACGTGATCGTCCCCTTAGCCAAGCGTTAGAGGGTTTGCGGATGCCCATCTTGACATAAAAAACAAGGTGGCAAGGGCCTGCAATGCTCATATTCATTTAACCAAGATTTCTTGAGAGCCTAATACGTGCTGAGTGCCAGGCTACAGGGATGACCGATGAGGTCCTCATGGAAGGAACCTGTGAAAATCTGGAACTGGACCGATGGAGGTCATGGATAGCAGGGCATAGGGCGGCCGCTTGAGTGCAGGTGACCCTGAAAAAGGCCAGGAACTTGTGTGCTGAGTGGCCTCTGATCTTGAGGTTCAGGAAGTGGGGCGGAATCAAGGACCCGGAAGCACTCATGGGCTTCCAGAATGGATGAAAGGTCAGCTCCATGTCCCCCAGAGTTCTGTTCCCGTGACCCTGGAAGGGGTGAAGCTGGTGGGGGGTGGGGGGGAGGGAAAGTAGCACTGTTCTCAGTAGCAGTGTCCTAGGTGCTCTCTTCAGGCGCCCCTGCCCAAGGGCGGGGTGGTGGGTGCCTGGGGGAGGGAGCACACCATGTCCTGGGTCAGGAAGCTCGGAGCACTCCCATGCAGCTGAAGTGCTGGGGGGAATGGGGGGTGCACAGTGGGAGATGGCTGGTGGCGATGAAAGTAGAAGCCAGACCAGGGGTGCAGGGTGAGGGGGGCCAGGGGCCAAGCCCCAAAAGTGGCCGTTGGGAGAGGGATGAGCAGAGGGTGACGGTGCTGCTGGAAAGTAGGCAGAGAAGCCCCAAATCGGAAACATGGCGCCCTGAGAACTCCTGGGAAGACAGAAACAACCCCCGCGACAACGGGGAAAGTGTGAGGTTGAGTGTAGGTGCGCGCGGAATCTCAGACCCGGAAGGGATCGTCAATGTCATTTCGTGCAACCTCCAACTCCCGTGGAATCTCCCAGTCTTCCACTGCCCCGCCGCGGGCACCGCTTGGACACCGCAAGGTACGGGGAGCTCACTCCCCTCCAGGGGGCTCCTCCCCGAGAGAGGCCCGGCGCCCCGACCTTGGCCCTGTTGCGCGGGCGGCCTCCCCGGGGCCGCGGCACCTGGCGCGGGGGGCGGGCGGGGGAGTGCGGCGCCGCCGCGGGGCTGGCGCTGCTGTCCCCGGGCCCGGTGCTGAGGCCGCGGAGCGCAGTGGGCTCTGGCGGAGGCCGGGGGAACTGCAGGCCCGAGGCCGCCGGGGGCTCCGCGGACTGCGGGGAGGGAGGCACTTGACACGGCCCCGGAGAGGAGGGGCCGCTGTCCCTGCCGCCAGTGCTGGATGCGGGGGACCCAGCGCTGAGGCGGCGCCAGGTAGCGGGGCGCCCCGCGGGGCTGGGCGGGTGGGTGGGTGGCGGCTGCAGGACGGGCCCCGGTGGAGTGGCCCGGAGCCCGGCCGAGGCGCGGTGCCCCAGCCCGGCGCAGGGTCGGGGTGCCGAGGGTCCAGCCTTCCTGCCCGGCAGCGTGCGGGGACCCCCCGCGGGGGCCGCAGAGGCCAGGAAGTGGGACCGAGGGCGCTAGGACCGGCCGCGCGCCCAGGCCGCTCCCGCCGCGGCGCCCCGGGGCCCCCCAGTCGGCGCTGCCTCCCGGGCCGGCTCCGCAGCGCCGGGGCCCGGGCCAGCGCGGCCGCGGGGGGCGAGCAGCGGGCGGAGGCCTGGGCCCGCGGGCGGCCGGAGGGAGGGAAGAAGGAAGGCGGAGAGAAGTGGTGGGAGGGGGGGACCCGGCGGAGGAGGCGGAGAGAGGGAGCGCGACAGCGAGCGGAGGGAGGGAGCGAGCGAGGCAGGCAGGCGGGCCGGGAGGGAGGAAGGGCGCGCGGGCGGCGGCGGCGTCAGGACCAGAGGACGAACCGGGACGCGGCGCCGCGGCTCCAGGGCGCGCAGCCGGGCCGGCCTGACCCCACCGGCCACACGGTAATGAGCGCCGCTGCCGGCGGTCCGGGCGGCCGGCCCGGAGGCGGGCGAGGAGGGGGGAGGCCGGGCCGGGGGCACGGCGGCGGGCAGTGCCCGCGCGGGGCACGCTCCCCGACCCCAGCAACTCGGCGCCGGGCGCCCCGCGGGGCCGGGGCTGCGGGCGGCGGCGGCGGGCTGGGCTGGCGGGGCGGTGCGGGGCGTTGGAGGGTTTGTTTATGTCACCGCGGGCTCGGCAGGCGCCCCCTCCCGTCCCGCCCGCTCCCGGCGCCGAGCCCCCTCCCCGCCCCCGCTCCGCTCCGGGCTCAAGTTCAAGTCTATACAATGCCGCGGGGGGCGGGGGGGACCCCTCCGCCGCTGGCCTCCGCCGCGGCGCCCCGCTCCGCGCTGCCGCAGGGTCTCGGGACCCGCCAACCCCGCCTTCCGGCCCTGCCCCGACCCCGGAGCCCCGCCTGGGGCCTGCGGCCCGGGGCGCCGGAGGGCGCGGACCCCGACCCGGAACGATCCGCTCCCGCCGCGGCCCGCAGGGAGCGGGGGAAGGGGGCGGGCGCCCGGCCCCGCGCAGGCTCCGCCGCGGCGGCAGAAAATGGCAGCCTGGCACGACCCGGCCCCCCGCCCCTCCCCCCGGTCCCCGGCCCTCCGCGGCCCGGCGGCAGGGGGGCCCGGGAGGCCGCCGGGGGCGGCTCGCGGGGCGATCGGGGGGCCGCGCCGGGGAGCCGCGCGCCGCGGTCCTCCTCCTCCGGCCACCTGTGGCTGGGGGTGTGGGCTGCCGGCGAGCGGGGAGGGGCCGCGGGGTGGGGAGCGTGCGGCTCGGGGGGCACACCTCCCGGCAGGAGGCCGGCCCGGGCGCGGGAGGGGGCACGCCGCGCCTGGCTCCGCCCTGCCCCCGCCGCGGGCCGTGGGAGCCGGGGCGGCGGCGGCGTGGACGGTGGCGCCGCCGCAGTGTGGGGGCGGGGCGGGGGCGGGCGAACATCCCGGCCGCGGGGGGGGGGGGCCGGAAAACGGGCGGAGGAAGCTGCGGGTGGACCGGGAGCCGCGCGGGTGGAGGCGGCCGGGGTCGCCCGCGGCGGCGGAAAACACCCGCGCCGCGCACACACGAACACACGCACGCGGACACACTCATGCACACGCACCCCCGCCGCCGGGCCGGTGCAGACGTGTCCTTGAGAGCCTCGCAGCCGCTCGGTGAAGGACGCGAGGCCCCGCTCGCCGCGGCCGCAGAGCGGGGTCCTCGGCCCGGGTCCCCCCACGCCCCGGGGCGCCCGGAGCCGAGGCGGCCCCGGCCCGTGTCCCGCCCTCACCCCGCTCCCCTCCCCCAGCCGCCCGGCCCGCCCTCCCCCGCGGCGCGGTCCGAGCTGGCGTGGGCCCAGGGCCCGCCCCCCGCCCCCCTCCCGCCTCCCCAGCCCCTCGTGGCTGGGGCCCGCGTCCTCCGGCTGCCAAACTTCGCTCGGCTTTCCCGGAGCCTCCCTTCTCGGGGAACCCACTCCCTTCCCACCCACCCCCGTTTCCCCCGCTCCCTGCGTCCCCCTCCGTCCTCCTTCCGCCTCCTCTCCCCGCGGCTAAGCCCGTTGGAGAAGATGTTGTTGGCGCCTGAAGATAGGGGAGCGGGGCCCGTCCGTTCTCAGGGGCTCCCCTTCCCAGCCCCCCACCCCCACTCCGGGGGGAGCCCCCCGTGACTGCACCTTGACCTAAGATGGCGCCCTGGAACCCGCTGGGCAGCTCGGGCTGCGGCGGCCGGAGGGAGGCCCTGGCCCAGC
>PVJN01065484.1:0-10225 GCA_004026805.1 Lasiurus borealis | reverse complement strand
CCCGCCCCCGGTCCCCTTGGCCAGGCTGGCAGCTCAGCCTCACCAGCTCTCGCCGTCCCGCAGTGGACGCCCCCGCCCGCTCTCGCAACTTTCGATCTGGCACCACTGTCGGTCCGGGCGTGGCATCCTTCTGCGCTGGGACTGTCTATGTTTGGCCCCGGGCAGCGGTTTCCCTCTGACCGACGCCATCGCCGTTCGCCCTCTTCTCAGCCCCCGCAGTGGGAGATAGGAAGCGGCCCCTCAACTGCCACTTCCGGATTCTAGTGCCGGAAACGGAAAGGGAGCCCCCCATTCCGCGGAGGGTTTGACCTCGCGGTGAGGCGCGTGCAAGGGTGAGGCGGCACTGGACCGAGGGCGGGGGTCTCTGCGGCCAGTAAATAGGCCGGGTGAAACCGCCACATGGAGCTTTTAAAAACAGACAAAGGTGTTTTGTGGGTGTCTAACGGCATGTTGAGTCCAGTCAGGCGGTTGTTGGGAATGTGGAGGCAGAGGTCTCCCGGGTGGGCGGGAGACCTTAAAGCACGCCAGGGTGCCAGGTCTCCCCTCGTCCGTGCTCTGCTGGGGACCGCGGGTCCCTACCCTGGGAGCGATGCTTTTCTTAGCAGGACCGAATGCCTTTCCTTCAATGCACTGCTCTTCTCGTCCCTCAAAACCCAAGACAATACAGGTCACCGCCTCCAGAGGGCCACCAAGGCCTGCGGGTCACTTCCCTGCTGGACTAGATTCTCTAGACAAATATGTGGAAGGCGAGTCAGCCCCAGGCCCTGTATATCTGTAGGTAGTTACAGCAATAACGAGTAATCGCCTTGCTTTATTGCAGGTATTTAGGCAGCGAGATAACATCTCCTGGCGGGGCAAGCTGAGCTCAGACCAGAAATGTTCCTTCGCTTTGCCCCAGCGAGGATGCACAACTGAATTCCTGAGCTGGGGCCTGCAACCCCAGGCCGGAGATTCGCAAACGGGGGCTCAGGAGACCCAAGGGGAGCCCACAGTCAAAACTGTTTTCCCTGTCCTTCTCTCTGAGCTTTTGATAAAAGGGTCCCGAGACCAAGTGTAACCACCACTGCAGTAGAGTAGGTTTTCTCAGCCTAGCGACTGTTGGCCTTTCTCCGTTGTGGGAAGCATTGGGGGATGTTTTCCTGCGCCCCTGGGGACAGTCGTGTCTCCAGACGCTGCCAAATGTCCCTGGGGCAGGGCAGGGTGATCTCTGGGTCAGAACCACTGCACTCGGTTATGCCTTCCTTTCCTCTGCCAGAACTCTTGGTCCCACGTGGTGGTGGTAACGTCCATCTTTCAATTCTAGTTCACAGGATTTTATTAGTATGCTGTCCCTGCGTTGACCTTTCTATTGGCAATCCCCAAGAGATCATCCAACTCCCCAAATCAGGCTCACGGGTCTGGGGCTGTTCCAGTGACTTCCTTCACTCCCCCACCCCTTCCCACAGGCAGTCACACACCTTGCCTTTCCGCATCTCTAGGCCCATGCACACAGGTCCCTGGTGTGTCCAGGATACCCTCTTCTCTGGACACTCCCAACCCCCAAACACAATCTCATAATTTCCTTTTATGTCCCATTAACCTCTGCGGGGCAGGGCTTATCTTTATTCCTGTGACTCTAGCCCTCCGCCCACACCTGGCACAAGTGAGGGGTCACAACTGTTGTGCCAACAGAAAAGGGAGCAGCCCTTTCACCTGGCGTGGGCCCGTGTCCTTTTAGTCTGGCGCCTGGCACACTGCTCTTCCAGCCCAGCTGTATCTGGTGTCTGAATTGACTCATTGCCCCTCTGCAGACTCCCCCTCCCTGGACTGGGTAGCCTGTCCTTCCTACAACCCAACAGGCCTCCCTCCCCGGACCTGCACTGGGTCTCTCCGCCTTCTAGAAGCCAACGTCTGCCCACATCAGAGCAGTTGGGTGAACTCTAGGTTTGGCCTGGCCATCCTGTCCCCCTTTGCAAGATCCTCATTTTCCTTTGCCGCCATGTTTTATTCTAGCCTGGGGGCGGCACAGAAAGTCTGTGTAGGGACTTGTGGAAGTCAGACCTGTTGCAAGGAACCCTGCCCGCCATTGTGGAACCATAAGGCTGGAGGCTGAGGTTTCACCCAAGTGCTGAGACAATGGACTGGAAGCCCTTGGGCCCCTGCTGGCGGGCTTCATTAACCAGCCACTTAATTTGGCTTGCTGTGACCTGCCCTGCTCTGCCCAGCCCACCTATTCTGCCTGGAAGTAAGTCTGTTCTTGGCTCTGCCCAAAATGGTGGGACAGGAGCTAAGTCTCGACTAGGTCAAGTCCCAGGCTGTGCCATTCCACGTGTGACTCTCAAAACCACTGCTTCCTTTCCAGGATCAGTTCACCCAGGTCTCACCAGGGTTTCTGATCCAAACTCCCAGTTCTCTTGATGACCCCACTCCCAAGTTTTAATCCAAGTGTTTCAGGGTTCCCCTACCTACTCAGTGCTCCAGAAATCTCTCTTAAAGCCTCTCTCCAACTGGCTTGCTCATGGTGGCCCGGTCACACACGTGTTCACGCTGGGCCTGTCTCATCTCCCCGCCTCCTGCTTTTATTGGGCCTTCCATGTATCTTTCAAACAAACAGCCTCTCTGCACCTCCCTGCATCCACCCCATCTGGCTTCCTCACACTCGTGGACAGTCTAACTCCTCTCAGTCCATCCTCTGTCCAGCCTGCCTTACCTGCTTCAATTCTCAGATGCCTTTTTTATAGTCACGGCGTGTCCCTGACCCACTCCCGGTGCTCTCCTAGGCAGCGGGGACCGGTACAAATCGGCCCAAGTCCCAGTACTCACCGTGGGGTCAAGTCCACCTTCACCTCTACAGGGATTTGCAATCACATTGTTCACTTCAGACTTTTTAATGTTTCATACAGCGATTATGGTGCATTCAGGAACCCTACCTCCCAAACCCCACTAGGAGGGCCCCCACCCCTGCCCTCCCACCCCATGTGAAGGCCCCAGGGTTTAGAGTGGAGGAAGGGGAGGTAACCACCCATCTGGGACTGACCCCAGAGACTGTCCCTGCCCTGCCTCCCCCTCCCCGGGGTTTAGGGGTTAATACCTGGGCATAACCCGCCCCCCCCACATGCCCGTCCCTGCCTGTGTAGATACACATTATGGCTCCTCGCTGAGTTGGTCAGTTCCTGGCAGGGCCCCTACTCAACAGCACCAAGTGGGATGGGGGCAAGAGGGCTAGGCTGGGGAGACCCTGAGACGGAAGGAGGCCCCAATTATGGAACTGCAGGAGGCAAAGAGTCGGGGGCCCCCACTTGTCCATCTCCCGGAGTCTCCGGTAGTCCTCAGGTACCCCTGCAGCCTGGGATGGCAGGCGGTGGGGAGGGTGTGTGTGTGTGTGTATGTGTGTATGTGTGTGTGTGAAGGCGAGTAAGTCGAGGCATGCTTACCCTCAGCCAGCCCCAGGATCTGGGGGTGGTCAGGGTTCTGAATAGGGGCGGTGTCCCTGCCTTGGAAAGGCGGGGAGCAGGGCTTCATTGCACAAAATACTTTGGGAGGGCCACGGGGGGCGGGGCCCAGCCAGTCTGTACAGAGATATTGCATTTAAAAAAGGAAAACCTCATTTAAAATAATTAAAAAAAAAAAACGATGAATGAATGAAACAAAAAAGGCCCACACAACATGAGGCAGGTGGGGCAGGCAGGAAAACAGGCAGGGGGACCCTCAGACCCGAGGCATTGCCACATCTTGTCTGAGCTGAGATCCCGAGCCTGGGCTGGCCGGCCCCCTCGCTGGCCATGGGGGAGCGATCCTGGGGGAGGGGGTGATGGGGAGGGCTAGAGGCCTGGCCTCTGTGCGAGGCTGGCGCGGCCATGCTGTCCGCCGGCTACTACCAAGACAGAGAGAGAGAGACAGACCAGGTGAAGGAGCGATGAGAGCTTTGTTAGCACCCAGCAGACAGGCCAATGGATGGTGGGACAGGCAGCAGGAGCACGTGGGCGGGCGAGCATGATCAGGCAGGTAGGCAGGCAGCAAGCAGGGAGGATGCAGTTGGGGGCTGCCCTGGGAGGGGTGTGGCATCCCTCCAGCTGCCGCCTGCTGGGGCCTGGGTCTGTGGCTTAGAACTCGGTGTCCACCACACGGAAAGCTGGCCTGCCTGCGGGCGGAAGCAGAGCGGATGGCGGTTGGTGAACAAGCAGGTGGATGGATGGGGCTGGGAAGAGGGCGAGGGCCACGCCTACCTGAGTCCGGCATCGACGATGAGCGAAGGTTGGCCTCCTTTTGTAGCTGGATCTCCTTTAGTGCAAATATGGAAGTAGCTGTGGGCGGAGTGGAGACAGAAATAGGGAATGACCCCTGGGGTCCTCCAGAGCCACCTCCCCTGTGCACCCCCACCCCCAGGGGAATGAGAAAAAGCTGCCTTTTCTTTGAGAGGCTTGACTTTCATCTGTGAGATAACCCCCCACCAAAACTAGCTACAATTAAGAAAAATGGAATTTGAGCTATTACATGACACCCAGAAAGCTAATTTTTTTTATTATTAATTTTCAAGTGATAATGATATTGTCATTATCACCTAACTCTAGGCGATTGGATGGTGTTTGGGATTTGCTTTGGATTAGTCCAATGGGGAGGTTTGCAAAGTGGACCAAGATGTTTATATAGACATTGTTATGTTTATAAAAAGATTTAATAGATACATGCTGAAATCATTTATAGGTGAATAAATATGTCTGGGATCTGATTCAAAATAATCAGAGGGAATATAGTTAGACCAGATTCACTAGGAGTTGATGACCTGATAGAGAACTTGGGGACACATATTAGTATGTGGTCTGATACATGAACATATCTAATTAAAGTTTTAAAAAGTCAGATGTAAAAAGAGAATGTCCCGTGTGATTCCATTTCTGCGGAGTACAAGGACAGGGGACATTGATCTAAGCTGTTAGAAGTGCATCTGGCCGTAACCCTTGGGGAGGGGCTGGGAAAACCTGAAGGAACCTGAGGCGCTTTGGGGGAGCTTCTCACATCCTGTTTTGTTTTAATATATTTTATTGATTTTTCACACAGAGGAAGGGAGAGGGACAGAGCCAGAAACATTGATGAGAAACATCAATCAGCCGCCTCCTGCATGCCCCCCAATGGGGACGTGACCGAAACCAAGGCACATGCCCCTGACTGGAACCGAACCCGGGACCCTTGAGTGTGCAGGCCAATGCTCTATCCACTGAGCCAAACCGGCTCTGCCCACATCCTGTTTTCTGCCCGCATACCTGTGTCACGTGTGTGCAGTGAAAATTCACTGTGCTGTATACTTAGGACCTGGGCCTTTCTCAGTACATACTTTTACAAGGAAATGTTTACTCTAAAAAAGGGAAAGTGACCCTGTATCTATTATCATGTATATTTGGAAATTTCCATGAAAGGTAAAAGGAACTGGAAACTAAGCAACTTGTTTGTAATAAACACGTCACGCACGTGAACCAACGTGTACCCCCTTAGAGGTGATGGAGCAGAGCCCTGCACCCCCTGCTCAGCCCCCCGCCGGCCCTCCCTTCCCCAGCCCCACTCACTGTCAGGAAGTTTGTGGATCCGCTCCCCCAGACTGAGGAAGAAGGGGTGTTTCATGGCGTCGTCTGCAGAGATCCGATTGCGACCTTCAAACTGAGGGGGTGGGGGGGGAGTATTGACACTTTCACACAGTAAAACCTCTCTTCCTCCCCACCCGGAGCTCCCCGTTTCCCCACGCCCCCCGGCCCCAAGGCTGACTCCGGAAGCGGTCTCACCTGCAGCAGCTTGGTGAGGAGATCAGCCCCATCGCTATCAAGTCTACCACAAGGACAAGGGGACCTGCTTTAAATTGAGTTGGGGCACTCGCGCCCTCACACACACCCATCCCCGCCACCAGCCTCACCGTGGCGCATGGCTCAGAAGGGCCTCGGCACGGTACTTGGGGTAGTTGTGTGTCTTGAACTCTTCATTGGATTGGATGCCCGGCCAGGTCTCCTCGGTTGGGGTTCCTGGGGGGAAGAGGTATGGTGACCCTGAGCATCTCCCGGGGCCTCCCTGCCTGTCCCCACGCCCCTGCGGGCCCCCGTCGCCTCACCCAGGATGCGGAAGATGAAGTGCAGCTGCTCCTCCACCGTGGAGCCCGGGAAGAGGGGCCGGCCTGTGGCCATCTCGTAGAATATGCAGCCCACGCCCCTGGGCAGGGAGGGCACAGTGCGTAAAGCGGGGGGCGGCTGACTGCTTGGCCACTGTGACCAGGCCACCCCCTCCCTGCAGGGCGCCTGCCACGCTTCCACTTGTCCTCACCACATGTCAATCTGGGTGGAGTAGTCCGTGGACCCGAGCAGGATGTCGGGGGGCCGGTACCACAGGGTCACCACCTCATTGGAGTAGGTTTTTGTTGGAATTGACTTGGCCCGGGCCAGACCTGGGAGGCGGCGAGAAGGGGCAGCTGGGATGGAGGTGGGCCTGAACAGGCGGGGGGGACGGGGAGTAGGGGGTCAGGGGTCAGCTGGGAGAGTAAGGCTGGGGGATCTCTGGGAGGGGAAGGTGGAGGGTACCAAAATCAGCCAGTTTGAGCTCTCCTCTCTCATTGATGAGTAAGTTCTGGGGCTTGAGGTCTCGGTGTAGCACCTTCTGCCGGTGGCAGTAGGCCAGGCCCCGGAGCAGCTGGAACAGGAACAGCTGGGGACCCAGGAAAGGCAGGCTGAGGTCAAAGAGTATCCAGCACCCTGACTCCCAAAAGGTGCCGTCCCCACCCCCGCCCCCAAACACAGACCCTGAGCCCAGAGCCTTGGCTCACGAAAGCGGACAGGGCCCCCATGCCCTGCAAGGACTCCCAGCCAGAAAGCCAAAGGGGACGCTGTTTCTGGGAGATGGGTAAGTGGCCCGCGTGCCCCTGCTGCCTGTCCCACACCCACTTTCACGTTGTGCATGTTGATGATGTTCCCACAGTCGTCCAGGTACTGCTTCAGGTCCTTGTCCTGGAGGGGGGAGACCAAGTAGAACAGGGGTTCTCAACCTGGGGGTCGAAGGACCCTTTCACAGGGGTCGCCTAAGACCATGGGAAAATGCAGATATTTACATCACGATGCATCACAGTAGCAACATTTCATGGTTGAGGGTCACCACCCCATGAGGAACTGTATGCAAAGGTCGCGGCCTTAGGAAGGTGGAGAACCACTGAAGTAGAGGAAAGAGGGTCCCATCCTGTTTGGCCGCCACCCGACTTCCCCCGGGGACTCACTGCCCTCCCCCACCTTACCAAGTACTCAAAGACCAGGGTGAGGGACTTCTCCGTGTGGATGATGTCATGTAGCGTGACGATGTTGGCATGTTTGAGGTCCTTAAGCAGGGACACTGCAGGAAACACGGGGGTGGGGCGGGAGGGGAGTCAGGGCCCCGCCCCCAGGATAATGACAAGGATGAGCCCCGGGTTTCCCTCTTTGCCGGTGCAATGGGGAGGGGTGACTCTCGGCCACCAGCTCTAGCCCACTGGATGCCCGGAAGGTATGTCCCCATGTTCCAGATGGGGCAACTAAGGCTCCGAGAAGAGTATGGAACAAGAACACGGGGCTGCAGCCAGGGGATCACGTGACACTGCCTTTCCTGAACCCATGTTTGGCATCTGGAAAGGGGCCTTGCTCCAACCCTCAGGCCTGGGGCTTCACATGAAACCGCGTCTGCACGTTCCACTTTGCTGCAGTTCGGATCCCTGCGTGTGGTGTTCTGACTGACTACGGTATCGGGGAAGTTGGTGAGCACTTTGAGGGATGTCCTCGGGACCAAAGCCAGAACCGTGCTTTCCGATTCTTCTCCAAACAGGATCGGATTCCCGGTTACCTTGGTGATTACCTAGATATGTGAGTGATGGGCCCTTTTCGCATGAAGCCAGAGTATCAGGAGGGAAGTGGCAGACCCCCCGGTCTCATTAGGGGGTGTGTGTGTGCTCACGCACCATGGGGAATGGCGGAAGCCGGGGCAGATCTTGCCGGCTGCCCGTACCTTCTCGGATGGCGGTGCAGGGCGCGCCCTCTTCGTGCTCCAGCCTGATCTCCTTGAGCGCCACCAGGTTGTCGGTGAGCTTGCTTTTGCCTTTGTAAACGGTGGCATAGGTGCCCTGGGGAAGGAGGGACCGTGGCAGGAGAGGAGCCGGAGGCTCGAGGGAGTTCCCTCGGAGCCAGCCGCACCCCCATCGCGGGCCTCCTGGCTGCCCCTCACCTCGCCCAGCTTGTCCAGCTTGATGTAGGTCTCCAGTTTCCCGAAACCAATCTCCGACTGCGGAGGAAAGGGCACAGGTTGCAGCGGGCTCCGGGAGGAGGGAGGGGGGGGGAGGAGGAGGAGGAGGAGGAGAGCAGGAGCAGCAGGTCCTCACCAAGCTGACCCGGCGGAGGCGGCGGCTGAGGGGCTTGTCGAAGATGGGGCTGTTGAGGGTCAGCTTCTCAAGGTAGCCCTCGGGAAGCCGGATGTCAGCTGGGAGTGAGAGGCGCTTGTTGATGTCCTGGCGGGCGAGACGGAGAAACGGGGGCATGAGCTCCACCACCTCGGGTCCAGCCCCCTCTCCCCACCCCCAGACAGGCGGATTCGGCACCTCAGTGGAGATCTTGCGAGGAGGATGGTTGCGCATGCGCACCCTCACTGGTGACTGCACCTCATCTGAGGAAGTGGCTGAAGCCTGGTCACTTTCCCCATCAGACCCCATCTTCAAGTCCGATCCCATCTTCAAGTCCTCGTGTACAATCTCTGGTGGTGGCAACAGGCGGGGGGTGGGGGGGGTAAGGGGGTGGGCAGGCCGGGTGGAGTCAGGGGCCCCAGGACACCCTCTTCCCAATTACATGTGCTCGTCATACTGGGGTGAGTATGCCCCCCCCCCCACCAGCAGCCTGGGGTCCCGGCACCTGGGCCCCAGCCGAGGGGAGGCGGCGGTCGGTAGACCCACCTGGTGCAGAGCTGAGCAGGCCCCGCCCAGAGCAAGGTTCCCCGGGGGCAGCGCGGGTGGGGGCCTCGCCCAGGTCAGTGCCGCCGCCGCCGCCGCTCTCATCCAGGCCTATCTGTTCAGGGGCACTGTTGGTCTTGTCTACACTTCGGCCCCCTCGGAGTGTCATTGACAGCTGCCGTTTGATCTTCTTCATCCGATCCATGGCGACCTGAGGGGGTGGAGGGGCGCAGGGCATAGATGGGGATGGGGTCCACGTTAGCATCTGCCTGACCGTGGGCCCCAGAAAGCCCGTGACAACCGAGAGAGGCACACCGACGGGAACGTTTGTCAGTGCCCACCCAGCCACTGAGGGGTCCTGGAACCGCGCCGGGTCGCGGGGACCTTCGGCAGTGCCTGCCTGCCTACAGCCGGCCCCTGGGGACCCGGCTCCTAAGTAGCCCACCTGAGTATCGAGGTGGATGGCTGAGGGCAAGGGTCCGACCGGTGGGGTGTTGGTTCCTAGGGGGGCAGCCCCACTGTGGGAGCCGCAGGTGTTCGTGGGTGCGGCGGCAGTGATGAACCTGGCCATGGGTGGGGAGGGGGAGTTGCCCAGGTCCTTAGAACAATTGACATAACCCTGGGCACGCCCGTAGAATGGCATTTTCCTCCGGCACCACCCCAACATCGCCCCCAAGTGCCAAGGCAGACTGCTCCGGTGTGGCGACAAGGACCTCTAACCTCGCCTGGCAACCATCGCCATGGTGACTAGTAGACTACGCCACTGTTCTGCCCAAGTGAGGGGGGCAGGGGGAGGAGGGTCTGGCCCAGCCAGAACCACTAAGTTGCGGGAGGGTCTCAATGAGTACCAGCTAGCCTGGTGGCTGCTGGGAAGGTTCACTCAGGCTGGGGTTAACACGGTCTCACCAAGATTTTTATACGCCAGGTCACACTGCTCCTGGCCTTGAGAATGTACCACATCTCCCTCCTCCCCCGCAATGAATGTTCCAGGCCTCAATGGGGCCCACATGGTGTGACGCCATTCACCCGTTACCTCTCCGGCCTCACCTGGCCCTCAATCACTGCTAGTTGCTGTTCTGCGACCACACCCGGCAGTCTCACCTCAGAACCTTTGCACCGGCTGTTTCCGGTGCCCTGAAAAACCCTTCCCCCAGATTCCTCCAGCAGTTCACTCCCTCACCCGCTTCAGGCCAGTGCTCACATGTTCCCTTTTTCATGGATAATCCTCAACAAATAACACTTTTTTTAATTAAAAAAATATATTTTTTTATTTCAGAGAGGAAGGGAGAGGGAGAGAAACATCGATGAGAGAGA
>PVJN01065483.1:0-10248 GCA_004026805.1 Lasiurus borealis | reverse complement strand
ATAGTCAAATTATTGTTTCTGAAAGGATAGCTACATTGTTAATAAGTGATAGGCTAAAGAGGAATTAATTTACAAATTTCACTGACACATAGCCAAAAACCTACCTTACTTCCTTACTTGCATGATCTAAGACAATAGCCAAAACTAAACATTATTTAAATATGTGAATAATTCACTTGTAGCAGAAAAAGATGAATTAGGAAAAAGGTTTGCCCAACAAAGTTATATCACTTTACCACTCAAAAGCTGTCTTTTTTTTTCTCTCCTTCCTCATCTATATAGTGTGGATGAAAAAAAGAATTCTGTAGAAATTAACCTCACAGGGTGATCTAATAGTGAGTAGTCATGCCCGGGCTTATAAAAAGGTTTATCTTTGTCTTAAGCAAGCCCTGTTCATTGTTTTTGTACATCTAAGTTAACACCCCTTTGAAATATCAGAATAATCCTCTTTCCCAGACACCTTAAAGGCCTAACCACCCTCAAGGAAGCACATACTCTTAACTAGCCTGTAATCCAATTCTCACCTTCCTTTTCCTCACCTTCATTTAATCTTCTTTATATTCCCTCCTTATTACCAAATGCATTAAAAACACACACACACACACAAAATAACCTACAAATCATCCTTCTAGGAAGCATTTTCCTCAGTCTATTGTGATCTTGTTTCCAAGTATACCCTCTATTTGGCTCAAATACATTTATATAAAAATTCTCCCCAAGTGTGGCCATTCTTGCATCAACAATAAAAACACAGGAGAGGTAGACTACTATGTAATTTATAGGGTGTTCCTTCCAATTTAAGCAATCTGTGATTTGAAGGGAAGCAGAACATTTTAGCCCAAAATGTGCACTTTGGCATGTGGATTACTTTGGTAATTTTTTTAATATCTCAAGAAAAATGATTTTATATGTAACAATGTTACATGCAATAAACACCAATTATTCAAACAAAAAAATCTTAAATATAATAATAGTAGTTACCCAGTACATGAATTCATGCACATTGAAAGGAAATTAATTAGAGGAAATAATTTAATATCACTATTCATCTTCCTCTATAATAGAAGTGTCAACAAAATTTATGACTAACAATGGTAGATCAAAACACACATGTGCAATTGACGTCTGCAAGAGCTTTATATGTATTGCACATGTGCAAATCAACTTAGCCTTTTTTAAAAATATATTTTATTGATTTTTTACAGAGAGGAAGGGAGAGGGATAGAAAGTCAGAAACATTGATGAGAGAGAGACATGGATCAGCCACCTCCTGCATTCCCCCCACTGGAGATGTGCCCGCAAGCAAGGCACATGCCCCCAACTGGAATCGAACCTGGGACCTTTCAGTCCTTAGGCCTATGCTCTATCCACTGAGCCAAACCAGTCTTGGCCAACTTAGCCTTTTATCTCTCTCTCTCTCTCTCTCTCTATATATATATATATATATATATGGATTACTTTGAGCTTATATATATATATATATATATATATATAGAGAGAGAGAGAGAGAGAGAGAGAGAGAGAGAGAGAGAGAGATATGCCTAAGCAACAATTACAACTGAACGGATGACTGAACAGGCTGCGTGGGGCCAGCAGAGGAGGGCAGTAAGGAGTGATCAGGTTGGTGTGTGTGTGGGGGGTGCAGTTAGGGGTGACCAGGCCAGCAAAAGGGGCAGTTACAGTTATGGGCAATCAGGCAAGTAGGCAGGTGAGCAGTTAGAAGACAGTGGTCCCAGATTGTGAGAAGGATGTCTTAGATTGGAGAGTGCTGATGGCCCTTCCTGTACATGAATTTCATGCACCGTGCCTCTAGTCTAGATAATAAAAGCCTAAGCCAGTGGTTGGCAAACCGTGGCTCATAAGCCACTTGCAGCTCATAAGCCGCAGTTTGCTGCTCTGTTGTCTAATGAGTTTGCCCACCACTGTACTAGACTAAATGTTACTATGTAGTTGGAAACTGTGAGGATTAGGCAATTGTGGCATATTGTGTGCAAAGAGGTGAAGGGTAGTATATGAGAGCGGTCAGTAAACTCATTAGTCAACAGAGGGGCAAACTGTGGCTCACAAGCCACAGTTTGCCAACCACTGGCCTAAGTGACTGTTATGGTGGAACAATCAGAACAACCAGTTGCTATGATATGCACTGACCACTAGGGGACAGATGCTCAATGTAGTAGCTGCCCCCTAGTAGTGCGTTCCCACAGGGGGAGCACCACACAGCCAGAAGCTGAGCTCATCACTGGTGAGTGCAGGGCTGTTGGTGGGAGCTTCTCCTGCTCTGTGGCAGCATTAAGGAGCAGTGAGCTAAGGGGTAAGGAACAGTGAGCAGGTGGGCAGTAAGGAGCAAGGGCTCCTAGATTGCAAGAGGGACATTGGCCTGCCAGCTTAGGCCCAATTTCAAGGGAATGGGCCTAAGCTGGCAGGCAGAAATCCCCAACCTGGACTGCAAGAGGGCACAGGCTAAACTGAGCAACTCCCTCCCCTCTGACCCAAAGCACGGATGTTGTACACTGGGCCTCTAGTTCTGTAGAATAAACTTGCTTAATTACACCTGGTTTCTGATGTAGTGAAACTTTTTCCAGGCAATGAAGCACTCCAACTTCTCTTTCAGTTAATTCTCAGCAACACAGCAGTAAATATCAACACGAAGCAGGTTATTATTGTAGGTAACACAGGGAAAACAAAGGGTAAAATATTTAACTGCAGCAGTGTTTGACTATATTCTGCACAGTAAGAAAACCTGAAGTAATTTTCAAGGTCTACCATTTTTTACTTCTTTTCAGTCAGGTCAAATTTCTAAGCTTTTTAAATCTCTGTTTTCTGGCTCATGAAAAGAAAATAGGATTCAATTGAATCTTCTATCTTCCTACTCCAGGACTTCTGGGAGGATCAAATGAGATGAGGCATGGGAAAATGCTTCAAAAACATTTGGTTAAATGTAAAATGTTTCCACCTGGCTATAAAGCAAGGAAACTCCAAGAAGGTTAGTCACTAGGAAAAAGAAGCTGGATATTGCTACATAATGTCATTACCCAGCACCTACAGCCACCTTTTCCAGGCTGGACTGTGGGCCACATTTTGCACCATGGGGTCTCAGCAGTGGTGACTGCAATTTGGTTGACTGTCGCTCAGAGGTGGTGGTGGAACCACTGTCCCACTTGGAGGGAAGCCAAGTGTTGTTTTGTGGGAGCCTGATCCACAATTCCATTTCTCTGTAAATGGTCAGAGTGTGTCATAGTGACCAGTCAGATGGTTGGACACTTAGCATATTAGCCATAGGTATAGATATATAGATGATAGGTAGATAGATAGATAGATAGATAGATAGATAGATAGATAGATAGGTAGATAGATGATAGATAGATTACATGCAATAAACACTAGTATTTCACATGGATTACTTTGAGCTGAAAGCAATCAAGACCCAGAAGAATCAAGAAAAACTTTCACTCTCCCTTAATTACCTAAAAGAATTGAGGTAGGGGGATTGGCCCCAAAAGGGAGCTATCACTAGTAAAAACCTTTGATCTGAAAGAATTACCTGTATGGCAGGGCAAACATGTAAATATCAAAGATTTATTTTTCTGTGAATTGTCCTCCTGCCCTTCAAAGCTCCAGGCCCCTCTCCTATTTGTTAGCTTAGGATGTAATATAGGCCACAGTTCCCTGCCTTTGGGACTAAATTTTAGGTGAGTCTCATATGTACAAAATTAAATTGTTTCTTGGTTACTCTGTCTTATGTTAATTCCATTGTTAGACCCACCAAAGTACCTAGAAAGATAGAAGGAAAAGAAGAAAACCCAAGGTCACCCATTTAGTATCTAGTAAATTACTTTAACAATACCCCCAAAAACAAAAATCAAAGAAGAATCCTGTTACTAGTTAACCTTATCTCTCTAAAGTATAGCTAAACATCTTTAGGTTCAGTAATATTCACAAAAAAAGTGAAAAACACTAGTATATACTTTTAAATTCAAAAGTGATAAATTTTGAAAGTTTCTATCTAAACCCATATTTTAAAAATCCAATCATAATTAAAATGTGTTAGAAAAGTTTTGTATTTAAAGTAACCATAATTCCTTCCACATAGAAAATGATTGATGGTTCATGTATATGATTCATATATTCACTTTTTTCATTAAGCAGAGTCCAATTCTACCACAGAAAGAAGTGCCACAGTGCCAAGGTTTCTTATCAGGTTTATTCTTGCCTTTATTTGTGAGGATTAAGCCAGCTGCCATAGATAAGCCATTCAAATAGAACCTGACAATTGTAAGCATTCAAGAAATGTCAGCTATTGTTTTCCTTGTTGCTTCTTCTTTTTATGATAGTATCTCCATATTCCCAAAAATTTCCAAGTGAGGAGGGTTAGAGAAATATCTTTCTTAACTTCTTTTCCATAAACTTCCCCTCACTACCAAATTCTCCCTGAAGCAAGTAAAAGCTCTAACTGGAAAAACAGGATTAAGTAAATTCTTTAGAGATTTCACAATCAAACTTAGCTTAAGTAATGCATAATTCATCATAGAGTTCATATTCTGGCTAAGATAGAAAGGGAGTTATTAGCCTTAGTGATAGTAACTTGAGTAGTAAAATCACACTTTTATTTCCATTTCACCTTTTATTTTTTTTTCTTTTCACTGTGTTCATTCACCTTTTATTGTTAAGTCTAATCACTTATTGGTTTAAATAAGTTGATCTGCCTTGTCATTTATGAAAATAGTTATTTTGTTTATGGCTTTGATTTTGTTTTAAATTCCACAAATGTTTTTGATTTTTGAAAACATTGCAACTTAAACTCAGATATATTTTTACATGCTACTAGTTCTGATAAATGGTACAAAATGAAGAGTATAGCATAGAATTAAAAGACAGGTTTCAAAACCAAACAAAATTTAGTTCTTCCCTTTGTTATGAGGCACATTACTTATTTTCTTATAGCTTCAATTTTATCTTCTCTCTCTCTCTCTCTCTCTCTCTCTCTCTCTCTCTATATATATATATATATATATATATATATATATAACTACATACTACATATACTTTATATGTTGCATTTATGTGTACAACATGTATATTACTGTTCTATAACTTCTTTTAAACAAATTTAAGGATGCATTAACTGAATCTTTTCTGAACTCAGGATTGACTAAATTCTCATTGAAACTCAAATTTTCTATGATCTAATATCTTCCTACAGCTTTTAAAATATTTACCAATATATATTCTTAATCCATCATCTGTTTTAAGTTCTTTGTACTTTATGTTTAAGTCTGCACACTTATCAAAACTCCAGGAAGTGCATCCCCTTCTCATAACAATTTCCAACCCTTCAATTTCCAAATGGATTAATCATATTTCAAAGTCACTTCCAAGATCTACAGTGTTTACTTGGATGGAACCCAAAATCTCTTTGCTAAAAGTATATGAAAATCACTCAGGAATGAGAAAGCATTCAATTATTTACATATTGGTAAACCTTGGTGGCTGATCTTACAGGGAATATAAGGTTGTGTCACCTACTGAAGTTTAGCAAATAATAATGTTTTGTCCTCTCTAATAAATATAGTGCTACTGATTTATATCACAACACAGATGTTAGTTTTCCCAGTGTAGTGATGGATTACATAAACTATGAATATTCTTTTTAAATAAAGTCTGCTCTGCTTGTTCCCCACCCCCTGCAAAATCTCCTCCATTTTTTGCATGACCAAATACTCTTATGTCAGGAGTAACTGGGGTTAAGAATATAACATATATTCTCCAATAGGTACGTTAACCAGTTCATATTGAGCTCCTGACCCTGACTTCATTAAGAGATTAGAGTCATTAAGGGAACTAACTGGTGACATTAATTTATATTCATTAGGTTGTTGAATAATTTGAATTAGTCCTAGTGTGTTTTCAAAATCCTTATGGTCTCAGAAAAAAGAAAAAAAAACTAACTACCAATTGAAGTTATATTACTTACACCCCTCTTTGTTACCCACTTGAGTTTGAGGGCTGCAATAGGACAATCTTTGAGTCTTTGGGGTTCTATTTTTTTCCCTCTAATCTGTGCTTTTCTAGATTTTTGTGTGTTTGTGTTGCAGAGGCCACTTATTCTCTTTTCTTTCTATTGTGAAGGGCAACCCAGAAAGTCAACGTCTGTGATCCTTATTGACCCAGGGCATTTTCACTTGCTCCTGATTTCCCTGCTCACTGAGAAGGCAAAGACAAGACTTTCAGGAGAAAGGTAGAAAAAATAACTTACATAAATAATTTTCTCAATAGATTCTCGTGGTAATGTGAGTCTCTCATATGCCAGACACCCCACTGAGCCTAGAAGGGATCAGTAGGGGCACAGCTAGGCTTCGTGGTGTCTGCTGTGTACACAGTTTTCCATGAGGGGTCTTTTTAGGGCTTGGAAAGTGAAGATCATAGAAACTTAAGCTTCATGCACTTCACAGTCAATTTATCTTTATGTTTTTTGTTTGTTTGTTTGTTTTGTTTTGTTTTTTGAGTTGAAACCCATGGTGGCTTCTTATCACCCATCACAGCATTTCTCAAGCTTAAAAAAAATGGTTTCTTTAGACATGCATAGAAATGTCATGAGTCTCCACCCCATCACTGTGATCGTAATAAATCTCTCGTCCTTTCCATCATCCCCCACCAACCCCACAGACCACAAATCACTTAAATACAATTCAGACTTTTTTTGGAGTGACATTTATGTCCTTTCACAAGCAGGCTCATTTCCTATTACCTTCACACCCACCAGACAACAGAGCATGTCTCCTAGTCAAACCACATGGTTTACTGGGTATCTTTAATTTATGCTAAGTTGATTCTCAGGCTGTGAATTTCTAACTCCCTTATTTTAAATAACTGGAAAAAATTATCTTTCTTCAAGACTTAGTTCAAATGTCTTCCATTATATTATCTCTCAGCTTTCCAGACATTTATTCAATTGACTTTTTTTTTTCTACTTAGCACACACTAAATTAAACTACTGTTATCTGTAGTTGTGTTTCTCTTCACCAAGGAAATATATATATGCCTACAGGGAAACTAGTATTTGTGGGGGATTCAACAAATGTCCACAGTTGGAAGGGAAGTCTTAAAGGAAGGGAGGAAGGGAAGAAGAGCTAAAGAGGAAGGAGAAAGCCCAGCAGTTGGAAAGTGTATGATTTTTTTAATGAAATTTTTACCCCATAATCTGGCTTTTGCTTCCTTCTTATATATATTTTTTCTTTCTATTTCAAAGTGATATGACTTAACTGCATAATTTTTAATGTAGTTTAAAGAAAATAACCACCTGGAATCCCCTTAACATGTCTAATAGTTTTCTCGTTGGTCTTTTAATTTCCTATATAACTTGAAAATTGTATTTTTGTGCAAGATGTGAAAAACATTTTTTGTTATTGTTGGAGATTTGTTCATTTAAAAAGCAAAAAGGAAAAAACCTGTTATACATATCCTAAATATTTACATGATTTGTCTTAAATTATGACTGTACACTTTTTGAGAAAATGTATTAAAATGAACATATGCTATGTACTCTCCAAAATTTCATGCATTTAACTAGTTTAAATAAAAAATCAAATTTGATGTATTATGCTATTTTTAGCTATTGTTGTATAGTTGATAACATTATGTTTTATAGTGGAATGAAAGACAACACTTAGCAAAATTGGCTGGAAACATTATTCTTTTAAAAAGGAAAGCAATTTTATTTTTAAGTTAATCTTTAAAGTAATATATGATCATGATTAAAATTCAGTCAGAAAAGATAGAATATGAATAGTTTTACTCAGAATATACCTAATTTAAACAGTTTCTTGTTATCCTTTTAGAATTTTCTATTTTCTTACAAGCTTTTAAAATCAATTTTTAAAAATATATTTTTTATTGATTGCAGAGAGAAAGGAAGAAGGAGAGAGAGATAGGAACATCAATGATTAGAGAGTATTGATTGACCGCCTGCTGCATGTCTGCTACTAGGAATCTGGCCTACAACCTGAGCATGTGCCTTGATCAGGAATCCAACGGAGACCTCCCTATTCATAGGTCAACACTCAATCACTGAGCCACATTGGCAGGGCTCAAATCAATTTTATACTATTAAAAATTGCCTGCAATGTATTCTTTTCAAATAACAGAATATTTTATCTACATAATAGTGAAAAAACTTATATTCTCTATCTATGTTAGATGAATGGATGGATGAATTAATGGATAGATAGATTAGACCAGTGATTGGCAAGCTCTTTAGTCAACAGAGCTAAATATCAACAGTATACGATTGAAATTTCTTTTGAGAGCCAAATTTTTTAAACTTAAACTTCTTCTAATACCACTTCTTCAAAATAGACTTGCCCAGGTCGTGGTATTTTGTGGAAGAGCCATACTCAAGGAACCAAAGAGCCACATGTGGCTCACAAGCCGCAGTTTGTCAACCACAGGACTAGATTATTGATGATAGATAGATAGATAGATAGATAGATAGATAGATAGATGATAGTTATCTGTTGTTGTTTTTTAAGTCTCTGCAGAATATTCTGAGGCATGGATGAACTAAAATATATTTAACTATCTTCAAACTAATTGAAATGTAGGTGTTTTTCAGGGCTTTTCTATTCTAACTAGAGGCCCGGTACGTGAAATTCACACAATGAGATTGGTCCTCACAGCGGCAACTGTTGTGGCCCTCGCAGCCCCAACTTTATCCGGAAGGTCATCTGGAAGGACATCTGGAAGGTCATTTGGATCTCCAGTCTAATTAGCATATCACACTTTTATTATTTTAGACCATATGGATTATTTGTTTAATTTTTGCTGCAGTTTGTTTTAAAACCAAGTTGAAAGTCCTTTTTCCTTTGAAAATATAATTTTTTTATTATAGCCATTTGTTATGACAGGTAAGTTGGGTCTTAAAACTATTTGTTATATGTATTTAATTTTTTTTTATTGTTGTCTTCTATCATATATGGTGCCTTATCTACTTTGTTTTTACTCTTCTATCTGGGTTTTCTTCATGATTGTATTTATAATACACGTGGTATTGCTTGATGTTTTTTACCTTTAGGCAGTATTTATGCCATTCATTATTTCCAATTATGAAATATGACAAGATTTCCCCACCTACACTTTCTTCTACCTCTATTTTTCTTCACTGTCAGATATTTATGTACCATATTTTAATTTTATGGTACATTTACATTTAGTTTTGTCATTATAATCCCATTGTTGTTCAAACTGTGGGCCATATTTAAATTGATTCTGTGTTCCTTAACAATTCTTTCAACCCACAGCCTCTCTTCCTATATTTATTATCTGATATATCCTTTTGGGATATTTGAATTTATTCATTAAGGAAGGTTTATTTCATTTATGCTTTTGGTTGTCTTTTTTTTTAATATTATCCAAGAGAAGTTCATGAGTGCTATATTTCATGAGTCTTTGCTTGCTTGAAATGTTATTTTGTTGTATTTATACAAAACCAACATCTTGGCTAGCTATAAAACTCCCTCTCTCCCTCTCTCCCTCTCTCCTTTTCTCTCTCTCTCTCTCTCTCTCTCTCTCTCTCTCTCTCTCTCTATATGTGCGTGCATGTGCATATGTGTGGTATGTGTGTGTGTTACATGTAACGAGGAAGCTCTAAGACCAGATCACACTTGAAGGTTAACTGCTTTTTTTCTTTAGAGGGTTAATCTACCACCCCCACATCCTAGAAATTCTTGCTTTTTATTTGTGAGGATTTCTATTCTATTTTATCTTTGAATATATTTCTAATGCTATAAGTTTTATACCTCAGGTAGCTCCCTTATCTTTCAGATCTAGCAGTAAGCCTGAATATGATGTCGTTGGCATGATACTTTTGAGATTTGAAGTGTTTTGATTAATATCCATTCTATTTTTTGCTGCTGCTTTTAATGTAGTTTCTATTTATGTAACAGTGTTATTTTTTTTCTTAACCTCTTTCCTGAACTTTGCCAATGCTTTTTGTATCTTCTAATACTGTTTTTCAATATACTTTACTTTTTAAAATTATAATGAGATAAAAGAGATTAAATGGGAAGTCTTTTAATCATTTAGCTCATCACTATTTTTCCCTAAAGAATATCTGTCTATCTAATTCTCTGAGGGTATAAAAAATATTTGGCTGAAATTTTCTTCTATTTCCTAGGAAATGTATATTTTTCAAAAATGTACTTTCATCTGTCCTTTAATGTAAATTATATTCATTCATCTTCCCCGCCCCCCCCC
>PVJN01065482.1:0-10248 GCA_004026805.1 Lasiurus borealis | reverse complement strand
TCATTTCCGTGCCCCTCTGCTCTTTTCCTCCCCCCCCCCACCTCCTCCCACATGCGTGTGTCCTAAACTCTAAGGGATCCCAAGAGATTTGCAACCAGCGGGGCAATGGGCAGTGGCAGCTAGTCCCGGGTTAACCTCCAGCACCTGTCCCCAGGCCCCTCCTTCTCTGACTCTCAGCGAGCTGACAGCAGCCCTGCCTACTTCTCTCCTGGTGCTGCTTCTGTCCTAAGCCCGCCCTTGTTTCACTGTCCCATCCGTAATAAACGTACTCTCGCCCTGACCGTTTGGCTTGGCTCAGTGGACAGAGCGTCAGCCTGTGAACTGAAGGGTCCCAGGTTCGATTCCAGTCAAGAGCATGTACCTAAGTTGCAGGCACATCCCCAGTGGGGGGTGTGCCAGAGGCAGCTTGATGGATGTTTCTCTCTCATCGATGTTTCTAACTCTCTGTCCCTCTCCCTTTCTCTCTGTAAAAAAATCAATTAAGATATACATTAAAAAATATAATAAAATAAGTAAACATACTCTCAAAATCACCTGGACTCATGTTGTGAAATCTTTCTTGCACGAAGTCAAGAACCCCGGCCCGAGGCAGACCGATGGGGCTGGTCCCCTCCCTGGTAACAAGACTGCTTGGGGCCTCACTACACAACGGAAATGGCCCAGTCTCGTGGCCCGTGGGGATGGAGTGAAAAGGAGGACACGAGACAGGATACGTTGGCAGGGGGAAAGCTGAGCGTAACAGCAGAATTCTCAAACAGAGAGAACACTGCTTCCTTTGCTCTGGAGAGACGGCCACTCCACAGATCCGGGCCAGGCCCTGTCCTGGGCCCTGTGGACACAGCGCAGGGCACGCGGCCCCGGCTGGTGGAAGAGGAAAGAGACTGAAACAAAAGGAGCCCAAGAAAGCAGGGTTCGTGCTGTGACAAGGAAGGTGGGGCTTCCCGAAGGAAGGGACAGTCTCTAAGCTGAGAGCTAAAAAGTGAGGAGTGAACTGGAGGAGCAGAGGCTGGGGAGGAAGACTATGCTCGGCACATGGCGAGGGAGAAACTGTTGTGCCCAGAGTTCGGGGTCCCCAATAATCCACCACTAAGGAGCCTTCTCCGATGCAAAAGCAAAGAGTCTTTAATCAAACCCGGGTTTGGCTCTCAGCCTCTTTCTGGCGCAGCAGCGAGGCGAGAGAGCGGACTGGGCGGGAACAATGAGTTTTATGGGGTAGGATAATTAGGGGGCTTGGGAAAGTGATGAGGGTTACAGAGATTGGTCACTTGAATCGGGGTCTTTCTGTGGTTTAGCCTAATTAGGACCTTAGCTGTGTCCCTGGAGCTTCATTGGTCCTTTCAGGTGGGGGTCAGGGAAGTTAAGACATTGCTGGCACACCTGTGGCCACTCCCAGAAAAGGGAGGGATTTAGGCAGGGATCCCAGCCCTACAGGACAAGATGGAGGGGAGTCCATTTCCTTTCAAAACATGGTGCCCCTTCGAGGCAGTAAAAGGGTGGCGGGGCCGTAGTGTGGAGCGTTAGAGAGGTGGGCAGGGGCCAGAGCCAGAGGCCATGGGGCGAGGGATGGCGGTGTGGTGCTGAGGGCCAGGCGCAGCCGGAGAGGGAGGCTGAGAAGAGAAACAATTCCTCTTTGTCCATCACTCCCAGGCTTCGCGGCCTTATCTTCCCAGAGTCCTTGGGAGGCAGCTGGGCTTTTCACAGACAGAGACATGGAGAGCTTGGGCCGCCCAAAGACACAGCTGGAGAGTGAGTAACCGAGGCAGGACTGGAACCCACGTGGGCCTCACTCCAGAGGCCCTGGGCTAGAGAGGTGGCTGGATTCCCTCCATTCATTCATTCATTCATTCAACATTCATTCATTCCTTCCTTCATTCAACATTCATTCACGCCTGGTGCTCTTCTCAGAGCAGGATTTCAGAAATAAACCAGACCAATGAAATAGATCAGACAAGGACAAAGAATACGGGCTTTATTCTGGAAGCCGCAGGTAGGACAGCTGGTTTCCGGAGGCAGAGGCGGCGGCCCCTCCGCTCTGGGCTGCACCCACCCCCTCCTCCAGGGGAAGGGAGAGCTATTGTTCCTCTTCCAGGGAGCATTCTGCCTCAGGCACCAGCTTCTGGGAAGCAAACCGGCAGGCGCTGAGTACACCTCTCTCCTGGCCATCGTTTGTTCTCTCGGACGCACAGTATCCAGAACTCCTGAGGAACAAGGAAGCGGGTTCCGAGTGGCCGAAGGAACACTCGCTTCCACCCGCGGCAGCTGCAGTCCCTTTGCCGGGTGAGCTCGGGGAGGTGTGGACGGAAAAGCGGTTCTCTGAAAAGTAACCTCCCAAGTGATCTGGCCATACATTCCAAACCGGGCAGGTCATGTGGGTCATCGTGTCCCAAGCCTATAATAACTTGAGGAAGAGGCTTATCTGTGCCTTCAGCCAGCCCTGCACGTTGCTGCAATGCATTGGGGGAGTGGCCTCTTTGAAATGCCCCCTGTGGGCCCTCATGCCACCGCAGCGGCCACCAACCCGTGGCCCGTGGCCCACCGGAGGGGCCCTGAGGTCCGGAGGGTTGGCAAAGGCTGTTCTAACGCATGACCGTGCTCTCAGCCCCCTACCTCCAAAGCACGACAACTCCCGAGAAAGCACACCATCTTAACCGTTTCGTAATGCCAGCCCCACCTGGCTTTCTTCCACCTTCACGTTGTCGTCCTTCTGCGCTCCCTCCTTAATTTGAAAGGCACAGAAGGAAGTGCAAACTTAGTCTTGGACGCTTTTATCCCAGTCTGTTGAAATCTGGCTTCCAAGGCACATCTTCTATTTAGCTAAATAAATTGTATGCAAATTCTCTCCAGGTTCGGATGTTTAAAAAAGAAGGGGGAAGGGACTTGCTTGGGTCTCTCCCTATAGTGCTTCTGAGGACACCACGCACCGAGGGAGGGTTTGGAGGGGGTGCAGAAACCTGCGGAATCCCCAGCAGGCAGACACACAGAGCCCCCCGCCCTTACCGGCCAAAAAGAACAATTCCCAGGTTTAGGTACATGAGGAGGGGGCGGTGGGGGCTGTCAGCATTCACAGACGGAGGCCCTAAAGGGGCAAAGGGAGTCTCCACGTCCCTGGGTCAGTGGAGCCTCCAGCTCAGCTTCCCTGGCATCTACTTCTGGCATCTCTCCCTGTGCCAACAGTAAATCCCCCGTGGAGGGAACAGCTGAAGATGCTGAGCAGGCCTCCCCTCCCCCCTCCCTGTGGCCCCATGGATCACCCGGTGCTGCCGGCCCATGTCATTGGCTCTCTCCTGGTTACTCATCTCCTTCTCTATCTTCCCAGCCTGTGGTTGCCAGGGAAACAGAGAACAGTGATATCACCACAGGGCAAGGGCTGGGGAGATGCTGCTCGCGGCCTGCGATTGGTCCTGCTGCTTGCCAGATGTTATAGTCTCATGGGACCTCCCAAAGGCAAGGAAGAGGGGCAGGGGATGGGACAGGGCTCCTCTTTCCTCCCCTGGCTCCTGTCTCCAAACACTGTAGCGAGCTTAGCGGGGCAAGGAGGATGCAGTGATCAGAGGGGTAAGGAGAAAACTTAGAAAGAAATATGAGAACCGGGCAGACAGGAGAGAGGGTGCGGATTAGGAGTCAGCTTTGGTGACTCAGGTCTGAGCATGACGGGAGATGGGGGCAGGGCAGCTGGACTGGTGGGTCTCAGGTATGTGTAGCGTTCCTCAAAGCACCATGTTATTCAGCACAGGCAGGGTCCAGAAGGACTTTCTGGCAGTATCCCCCTCAACCCATCCTAAATATCTCTACCAGCCCTTCCTCACAACTGCAGCAGTTTCTAATCTTGTCTCCGAAGAAAGATAACTGAGGATTAGAGAAGCAAAGCTATTTGCCTTGAGTGGCCCAGCAGGTGAGGGGCAGTGCTTAGGACTCCTATACTATCCATGGATATAATAATAATAATAATAATAATAATAATAATAATAATAATAGCAGCAGCAGGAGTGGACATAACTTATTAGGTGTACCATGCTCAGCATTTGAAATGCATTCTCTCATTTGATCCCCAAACACCTCTATGAGGTAACAACTACTGTCATTACTTCCATTTTCAAGATCCCATGGAGACTAAGTGAACAGCTATAGCTGGGACCCAAGGCAATCTCTCTGCTGCCCAGACCTCCAGCACTGCGTTAAAAAGCCTCAGAGGGAGACAGCTCTGGTCCCTGCTTCTCCAGCCACTCAGTCCTTGAGAGAGGAGGCCCTGTGTCTAAAGGCTGTGACCTTGAGTTAGAAATCCTTCCACACCCCCCTCCCCCCGGGCACCTGCTCCAGCAGTGAGGTCACCAGGGCTCCATGCCCAGCCCCGAGGCCTGTCCCTGCAGCTTTGGCAGAAATAGGCCCCTCAGCCTTCCAGCAAGTGGATGGATCCAAAAGAACCGAGACCTTGGGGGAGCGAGGGCTCTTCCTCCTTGGCCTCCTGCCCAGACAGTCAGGGAAACGGAGGCAGGAGCAGATGTTCTCCGCTTCCACATGGAGAAACAGAGGCCCAGCAAGGGGCGTCGTCGGCCACGCTGGAAATGGGTGGCAGAGCTGGGCTACTGGGCCTACAGTCCGGCGTGTCCTTCTGGGTGGTCCTCTGCGGGCTGTTCAGTTGGGCACCAATGTGTAATCAGACAGCTGAGGGGTCTGGGCTGCCTGTCACAGCAGAGACAGGGTTGAATCACACATATGTGAACGGTTATTCCAATACTGCTGGTGAAAGGAAATAGACTCCCCTCCATCTTGTCCTATAAGGACTGGGACCCCTGCCTAAACCCCCCCCCTTTTCTGGGAGTGGCCACAGGTGTGCCAGCAACTTAACTTCCCCGACCCCCACCTGAAAGGACCAATGAAGCTCCAGGGACACAGCTAAGGTCCTAATTAGGCTTAACCACAGAAAGACCCCAATTCAAGTGACCAATCTCTGTAACCCTCATCACTTTCCTAAGCCCCCTAATTATCCTTCCCCATATAACTCATTGTTCCCGCCCGGCTCTCTCTCTCCTCGCTGCTACGCCAGAACGAGGTTGAGAGCCAAACCCGGGTTTGAATAAAGACTCTTTGCTTTTGCATCGGAAAAGCCTCCTTAGTGGTGGATTATTGGGGACCCCGAACTCTGGGCACAACACTGGCACTATCGGAGAGCAGCAGGCCATCCACAGAAATCTGCTCTGCCTCGCCCCACAAGTCAGCTGCTTATATTGGGTAAAAGGACAAAGATTACCTGGGAAAGTAGGAATCACAGGTATGGGAATGTAGGCACAAGATAATCATTACAGGTTACAAATCACGTGGGCTGGAGGTGGGCAGGGGAAGGGAGTCATACAGGAAGCACAGTAGAGATCAGATTGCAGGTAATAGCGGCTGGGGGTTGTAAAGAGTGGGTGCCTCTGAGACTAGATTGTCTCAGCCAGGAGGCTGTAAATCTTTCCATAATGAGAGGCAGTTCTCGGGACAGGAGGGTGGACTGCATTCCGATGTCAGCTCCCCTGTCCCAGGGTGCATAGCTCTCAGCAGGGTGAGGATATGCTCTCTCTAATCAGAACATAACAATCACAGAGCATGATTAATATTTCTTATCATTGTAGCTGGTCCCCAATATTCCATTTCTGCCCCTAGCAAAGGCAGAGCTTCCTGTCAGGAACTGGTTTATCCCCATTTCCTCTGGGAAGTCTCCCCTGAGCCACCAGATCAGGGCAGGCCTCCCCTTAAAGCCACCACGATGGCTGTGTCTGCCCACCAAAGGTGAGTTATGTGTGCTTATTCATGGTCGTCTCTCCAGAGCCTCGCCCAGGGCCTGGCACAAAGTAGGTGCTTTAGTAACTGAAATGAATGGCTCCTCTAAGCTCTGGTTGGCTCTTCTGTGAAACAGGGAATAATAATAATACCTACATCATGGGCTGCTTTAAAAGTTCAATGAGACCATGTACTTGATGCCCTCGGCGTGCAGCACACATTAATACCATGCGAATCCTATTACTTTTTAAAGTATATTTTTATTGCCGAGACTAGTTTGGCTCAGTGGATAGAGCGTCGGCTTGTGGACTGAAAGGTCCCTGGTTCGATTCCGGCCGGGGGCATGTGCCTTGCTTGTGGGCACATCTCCACAGTGGGGTGTGCAGGAGGTGGCTGATCAATGTCTCTCTCTCATCGATGTTTCTAACTATCTCTCTCCCTTCCTCTCTGTAAAAAATCAATAAAGTATATTTTTATAAAGTATATTTTTATTGATTTCAGAGAGAAAGGGAGATAGAAACATTTATGAGAGAATCATTGATGGGTTGCCTCCTGCACGCCCCCTACTGGGGACTGAGCCGCAATCCGGGCAGGTGCCTGGACCAGGAACCAACCGTGACCTCCCGGCTCGCAGGTAGATGCTCCCCCACTGAGCGGCGCCAGGCGGGCAGGCTGTCCTTATTAACGGCGCCTTATCATCATGATTAAGGGCGCCCTATGGACTGTAAAGCGCCAGCCGCGGGCGAAGACTGGAGGAAGGGCAGCGGGGGAGGGATACACACCCTTTCTGCAGGAGGGTGAGCGGGGAACGGCAGGGCGGTGCGCAGAGGTCAGAGAGGCCGGGGCGCTGGCGGGGGGGAGGGCGGGGAGCTGGACGGCCGGGCGGAAAGGCGCGCGCTCAGCCCGCATTCCTCGGGGAGGGCGAGCACGTGTGGCGCGGGCAGGGCGGCGGGTCACGCTTTCGCCGGAGCGGCAGCAGCAGGAGGGGGCGCGGGGGCGGCGCGGCCACTGACGGCGCCCGGTGCTCTGCCCGCCGCCGGGCGGTGGGGGTGGTCGGAGGGGCGGGCTGGGGCGCCGGCCACACCAGGCCTGCCCTTAGGCTCCAGGTCACCCTCCGTTCCCGGCGACCTTGCCGGGCCCCTCCGTCTCCGCACCTGTAAGCGGCGGGCACCCAGACGCCTGCGCCGGGCAGAGGCAGCCGGAGCCTCCCGGCCTGGGCATCGGCCCGCGGGCGAGCTCCCTCCCTCCCTCCGCTCCTCTCCTCCCCGCCCGCCCGCCCGTGCTCCGGGCGCGGGAGGCCCGGGGATGAATGGCGGTGGGGCACGCGCCCCGGCCGCGGGCACCGCGCCCCGAACGGCTTCCTCCTCGGGTCCCGGCGGTGCGGCGAGGCCGGGGCAGACAGCCGGGCGGTCCGCTCCCCGCGCTGACGCAGGCCGGCGGCCCCCCGGGCGGCCCCTCCGCTCCGGCGCCGGGGGAGGGGCGGCCAGCCCCGCGGGGCGAGCGCCAGCCGGGGCTTCCTATTTCGGGAGCGGGATGGGGGCGGGGTGGGCCACGCCTCGTCACGTGACGCGGCGGTTATTTAAAGCGGCAGCGCGGGCTGCGAGCCGGGGTCCCGCGGTCCTTCCACGCGCGCTCTGTCGTTCCTGCGCGACCAGCCTCGCCCAGCCTCGCCATGGCGGACGCCTTCGTGGGCACCTGGAAGCTGGTGGACAGCAAGAACTTCGATGACTACATGAAGTCCATCGGTGAGCAGGGCTCGGGATGCCGGGCCGGGGAGGCTCTGGCCGCCGCCCGGGCTGGTCCCCTGCAAGCCCGCCGCATCCTCCGGGCCGGGGCCGGGGCCGGGGAGGCAGGCGGCCCGGTGGGAAGGGGCTCTCATGGTCTGAACCACGTGGGGAGGCCCGGGGAAGCAGATGTGCCCGTGGTGTGGGGCTGAGAGGCGCTTCCCGGGAAGAGGGGTGCATGTCCCGGAGTTTGGAGAAAAGGGTGGGGCGCTCGCTAGGGGGAGAACAGAACGGGAGCGCGGGCGGCTTAGGAATTGGAGACTGAACACGGGGAGGGAATGGTGCCCGCGGCGAGTGTGCGATGGCCCCCAGAAGCCGGGGATTCCCAGGGGGAGGGAGATGGAAGAGTGGGCAACCCCAGTTAGCAACCACCCCTGCGTCTCCGTGCTGGGTTAGGAGGATGCCCTTCCTCACCAGCCGGTCTCTGACCTTGCCTGCAGTGGTGTGTGACCAGGCTGGTTCTGATTTAATCGGGCTCTGAGCCTAGTGGTGAGATGGGACAAGAGGCCCCAGCATCAGTGACAACTCACGGCCCAGCCACGCAGTGGGGAGGAGGCCAGGGGAGAAAGCCAGTGGACTTCCAGGGTGCAGCAAGGCCAAGCCCTGTTAACCACGGGGAGGAGGGGGCACGAGGAGAGTGAGTGGTCTTTGCTCTAGGCAGGTGTAGTGTTGAGATGCAGAAGGCTAAAAACTCCAAGAATCTTACAGGTGAGGTCCTTGGAGATTCTCATACCTTGCTTAGTTCAACAGATAGGGAAACTGAGACCCTTGAGAGAAAGTAGAAACGTGTCAGAAAAATGCCACAGCAGAGCGGAAAACCTAGATTTATAGATCTGCAACCCTGGTCAGTTTCCATACGGGCCCTGTGGGCGCAGGAGTGGTTGAAAGTGCTTATCTAATGACTGACCTCAGCCCTTCCTGAAATCCCCAGCCATGAGGTTATCCTAGATCTCTTTCCAGGCTGGGGCCCGGAAAACCAGAATGTTGATCATTGTCAAGCTACATTCCATGCCTTGCTCCCAGGGAAGAAGGGCTGGATTTCGGCAGATGCCCAAAGGCGAAAAGATCCACTCCAGGCACCTCTCACCTCTGGTCCTAGCCCTTTCCTGAAACAGGGGTGACAAAGATTGGCTCTTGAGGCCTACCTGTGTTGGGCACTATGCCCATTGACTCTTGAGCTCTTGGGGAAGTTGGAATGCCCAGGGTTTGCTCCTCCTCCCAAAGCAGATTCCAACCGAAGACCTGGTCCCTGAAGTGGGCGGAACATCCTTCCCACCGTGGCTCCCTTATTTTGCCCCAGCCTGGGCGAGGGGGCTGCGAGGCCACCCGTCTACTTTTCTGGTTACACTGGTAGGAAGGCTGAGACCCATGGGGGAGCTCTCAGTAAATAACTTCAGCGTCATTTCTAAGTAGAGCTCACCTCTCCCCAAGTCTCCCAAATTGTCGGCCCAGTTTCATTCTCCGTTTATCCTGGTTTAGTTCCTCCTTCCCTCTCCCAGGATTCCTTCCTCAAACACTCCGCTCTTCCAGGTAGGTCTTAGGCAAACAGAGCTTCCTGTGCAGTGATAAGGCCCAGCTCTCTGCCGCCCAGCGGAACTGGCCTGACTCACTCCGACAGCAGGGGGTGAGGCCAAAGTCTCTCACTGGCCAGACTGGGTGGGCCAGCTGCAAGTAGCTACAGAAGTAGCCCGTGCCCATTGTTTAGATCAGGGGCAAAGGTAGTACCAGTGATTACAGACACACATCGCAGGAGGCAGAATGGCCCAGGAATAGCAAACAGTTTTGGAGCCTGGATCAAATCTGGGACAAGTCAAATAAATAAAACACCGCTCAGGGCTGCTGTGAGCATTTACATACAGTACAGTAACCCATGGAAGGCATGGGATAAGTTCCGAGCTGCCAACAAGCTCTATGTAGGCAGGTACAGTTGGGGACTTTAAAGGACAGATCGCAGGATCACACCTTAGACTTGCCTAAGGGCTCTCTGCCAGCACCCAGAGAAGCTATGCTTCGGTCAGGAGGGGGTCTCCATTGGGCCTTAGACCAGGAGCCAGGAGGCCTGGATCCAAGCCCTGGCTGCACCACCACTTGAGGCCTCGCCTCCATCTGTACATGGACAAACCCTTCTGCCTACTTCCTAGATCTGGGATGAGGCTTTGAAAATGTCTTGTTGCCACATAGGGGGGACAAAATGCGTCTCAAGGTAGAAACTTCCAAAGGTGGAACATTCTTATCCCAAAGCCTTGGGAGGAGAAAAATGCCCATTTCTTCCTTAGCCTGTGGCTTGAAAGCCGCTCAAGTGCCCTGCCCGAGGCACTATGGCTGAGCGCGTGAGCTCTGCAGTCAAACAGTTCAGATTTGTGACCCTGGGCTTCTGTTTTTGCATCTGTGAAGCGGAGATAATAAATCAACCCTCAGGGAGATAATAAATCAACCCTCAGGAAGACCGGAAGGATTGACTGAGGTAATACACATACAGTTCTCACCACACAGAAAGCACTTAACTTATTCTAATCTCAGCTCTGCCACCAACTTGCTGTGTAATGCCTGTCCCTTAAGTTCTCATCTAATGGGATCAACAGTGTCTCTTCACCACATAAGACTGAATCATTTTTAAAAAGACCATACAAAGTCTTGGAAAGTCCTCATCCTCTTCTTCCCTCTTCCCCACATCCAGCCTGAGTTGTTCCTCGAATTCTTTGTA
>PVJN01065481.1:0-10248 GCA_004026805.1 Lasiurus borealis | reverse complement strand
TAGAAACTAAATGAGACAGTGTTTTAGGAATCTGGATGAAGAAGATGAAAAGTATAGAAATAAATATAATAAGTTTCTCAAATCGGAGTTCAAACACCAGGAAGAAGAATTTTCAAGTATTTTAAAAGAAAAAAAATTAAAACATGAATCAGAGATTGCAATATTGGAGAAAGATAAAGAAGAACTACATAATCAGCTGTTTTGTCTTGATTCCAGAAGAGATAGCAAATGAGTGGAGCAACTTGTTCGAGAAAATGTCCATTTGGTTCAGAAATGGTTCAGAGTTAGAGGCTGAAGCAGCTGAATTAAGTGCTGTAAAAGAGAATTCTAGAGCTCAGATAGAAAATGTCCAAAGAATTTGGGTGCAATAGTTGAGATGCAAGCTGCAATCAGACCCCTGGAGGCTGAAAAACCGTCAAACTGCTGGCTGAATGCTTGGAAAAAGAGCTACAATCAAGCAATGAACAAAATACTGTTTTAATCAGTAAATTACATAAAGCTGAACGGGAAATAAATGCATCAATCCATAAAGGAACTTAAACAGTCAAACAAATTAGAATTAACAGACAACAAACTGGAAGCAGCAGGAGCTGAAGAGTAATCTAGAAAGAGAAAGAAAGAAGATGTAAAGGGAATGGGTTACAGTCAGACAATGAAATTCTCAAATCAGCCCTTGAACACTACAGAGTGCTCTTAACAGGAAAGGATCGTGAATTATTCTGTAAAGTACAAGCTGCCAAAGAAGAAGGTTAACAAAAACTTGTGGTATTACAAGATGAACAGCTTGAACTTGAGAACAGATTGGTGGACTTAGAGAAAATGAAAGTGGAATATGATATGTGGAGGCAGTCTGAAAAGGATCAGTGTGAACAGAAATTGCGGGCTTCACAGATGGCAGAAGAGTCGGCCAGAAGAGAACTTCAAAGTATTAGGTTAAAACTTGAACAACACATTGTGAGTATTAAAAATGCAGAAAAAGAGAAAAATGAAAATTCTGACCTGAAACAGCAAATTAGTGGATTGCAGATCCAAGTGACCTCACTTACTCAGTGAATAAATGAATTGTTGAATTCAAACCAAATATGAAGGAATTGGTTAGAAATAAGTATATTAAGCATTGCATGTGCTGGCAGGGTTTCAGAAAAATTAGAATTTTCATTACTGTGGGTAGCTGGGAAGGCAAAGGGAACAATAATTTTAGATCTCAGTTCTGCATGTCTTAAAAAGTAAAACACTCACCTATACTGTAACAATTACATAAGTAAAACATACATCTATATAAAAAACTGAACCCACCATTCTCAGAAAATTTATTTATAATACCCCAAACCTGGAAATAACAAAAACCATAGATAGATCATAGATAAAGTTATTACCTATAGAACACAATAATACACAGGAATAAACAATAATTAAAAATTTACATAATCATTAGTGTTCAATCTCAAAATAACTGAGTAGCATAAAGGAAACCGGTATTTGTTAAAGAGTACAACTTATAGTGCTTACAAAATTATCAAAAATACTAGTGGCCCGGTGCACAGATTTGTGCACATCGAAAAGAAATTAATTAGAAAGTAGCTAGAAGGGCAGGACTGGGCGAGATGGGCTGGACATGCCCTGGGGCCAACTTCCCTTGATCCCTTCCCAGCCTGCTGCACCTGGGCTGGCACCCTGGCTTGAAGGGGTCTGTGGAGTGAGTGAGAACCCTTTGGCATTGGTGGGGTTCCTCCTGGTCTGTGGAGATCAGATCACAACTAGCTCTCTGACATCCCCTGAGGGCATTCTGCAAAGTTGCTGTCACTGAACATTCCTGCATAGTGTGTCTGCCCCCTGGTGGTCAGTGCACATCATACCTACCAGCCAATCAGATGGTCTGTCAGTTGGACAGTCGCTTAGCCTTTAATATATCTATCTATACTAATAAAAAGGCAATATGCTATTTAATCCAGGTGACCGGACATCTTCTTGATAAAGCCACAGTGGTGGGAGCTGAGGCAGAAGTGGTTAGAAGTGATCAGGACAGCAGGCCATCGGGCTGGCACGGGAGCAGTTAAGGGGCTATCAGGCTAACAGGCAGGCAAGTGGTTAGGAGCCAGTTGTACTAAACTGGCAGTAGGGCATCCCCTGAGGGTCCCAGATTGGAGAGGGTGCAAGCCAGGCTGAGGGACCCCCTCCCATGCTCAAATTTTGTGCACAAGTACATTATATATACTAACCTTATAAAAGAAGATAAATCAATGACTGCATTTAGGGCAGGTGAAGGCAGAAAGAAAGATTATGAAAGGGCAGGAGATAAATATAAGGTGTGGCAAAAGAAGGTTTAGAATTGTTGTATGGATATTAATTCAATAATTAAAAATAAAAATACAAGCATAAACTCTTCTCTGGCCAGTGTGCGTCAGTTGGTTGAGCAACATCCCCTTCTCTGACAGGTCAATGGTTTCTTTCTAGGTGAGGCAATATGCCTGCCTGGATGCTTTGGAGATGGCATGCATGAGTTAGCAGTTCAATGTTTCCTTCTCATATCACCATTTATATATATATCTCTCTCTCCCTTCCTCTTCCTAGAAAGTCAATAAAATATTTTAAAAACTTAAAAAATATATAAAGTATTTATTTTCTTAAAGATAATAAACAGTGTTTTGCATATTCACATGTATAAACCAACTGCTACCCTAACCTGTATGTGGGTGAGAGATAAGTTTATTTTACATGAGATTGTTTTATAGCTTTATCTATATACCCAAGCTCAACAAATAGTACACATTAGAAGAATGGGTTTTGTTACATGTCAATTATAAATCTACCTAAATAAAGCCTTAAAAAGTACTTCCAAATAAAAAGCTAGATAATCCCTTCTTGTTAGTAAATTAAAATGATGGCCTGATACGGGTTCTACCATCTCTCTCCTAATTTCTTTGGATGATCAGCCTCGTCTCAAGGGCAGAAAATATTGGAAGGAAGTGAAAACTATTGCCATAAGAATCAACAGGAATGCATTCCGGTTCCAAACACACATCTGAGACTGACTACAGGGTACTACTCCTCCCTCTAGCTTTGAGGTCTTGCCTGTTGAGGAAACATTGAGGTGAACACCCTAAACGGGTTAGGGAAATCCAGGAAACTGTTAGATGATTTTTTCAGTCAATGACTTCAGACAGAGGAAACAACTATGGAGGTTTCAAGAATGTCTGTTCATAAAGATATCACAAGCCACGGCCCTTTGATCATTTCTGTGTAATGTTTAGAAGAGGCCTTCCCTAAATCACTATACCATTGGTTCTCAACCTTCTAAGGCCGCGACCTTTGCATTCATGTGGTGGTGATCCCCAACCATGAAATTTTGCTACTGTTATGCATCGTGATATAAATATCTGTATTATCTGATGGTCTTAGTCTACCCCTATGAAAGGGTCTTTTGACCCCCAAAAGGGTCGCGACCCACAGGTTGAGAACCGCTGCATTATACTCATATGGCTCTTCTCCAGTTGGATTATCTGGTGTTTAATAAGTGCTCTCACTAAAGAAATTCCCACAACCAGTCATAGGGTATGAATTCTCACTAAGGTTAAAGATTTGTCTAAAAGATTTCCCACTTTTTTATACTCATAATTCAATTCTCTAGAGCAGACACTCTGATGTTAAACAGCTTTCTATTTGTGCCTAACACCATTTTCACATTTCCCACTCTGGTGCAAATAATTTCAGCCAATAAATTTCCATGAAATCTCACTGCCATTATGTGGATCTTCCTTGTTAAAAGTTGCCTGGCGCTAAACATGATATGAGGTGCCTGGGAAATCTTCCCCCACCTCCCTACCAATTGAAGACACTCAAGATAAATATAAGATGATCTTGGACTCAAATGAAGCCCTGTCTACATCTTTTCCCCCCAGGATTCCTCTTTACTAGCATCCCACTGTTCCTGGCGAAGATTTGCACTCAATGAGATGTCACTCACAGATGCATCACTGAAGAAGTCTTTCTTCAAAAAAAATGCTGCTGGTAACTTAGTGAGATGAAGAATATCTTTTAACACTGAGAACCTTAAGTACACAGAAGGGACTGCTGTGTTGGTGGAGCTGTCTTAGAAGCCCTGACATGTGACTCTTCTTCTACAGATACACTCTTTTCAACAGATCCCACTGTATCTTCCATTTTATGATAACAGCCTAATAACAGAGAATGGAAAGGAAATTAGTGTTGACTATAGTCTAAGGGAAGTTCTAATACAAAAGTATATTCCACATAATACATTGGTTCCATGAAATTGTCCAAAAATAAGAGATCTGTAGGAAATATTTATGAGGTTGTTCTCAAATTCTGGGCATCTGAAGATAACAAAATGGAAAAGACACCACCAGAAATATGAGCCAGACATGGAAGGACTACATGGAAGAAAATCAGGGTGTAATGCTGATTCTTCTGCTAAGTGTGTCCAGCCGTGTTTTTCGGTTGGTGAAACCGGCAATCTGTTCAGAAGATTGGTTATATCTTATTCTATGTAAAAACATAAAAAGCCGAGACCGGCTTGGCTCAGTGGACAGAGCGTCAGCCTGCGGACTGGAAGGTCCCAGGTTTGATTCTGGTTGGGGGCATGTACCTTGCTTGCAGGCACATCTCCACTGTGGGGCGTGCAGGAGGCGGCTGATCGATGTCTCTCTCTCATCAATGTTTCTGACTTTCTGTCTCTCTCCCTTCCTCTCTGTGAAAAATCAATGTATATATATATATATAAACATAAAAGGGTCTCCGGTGTTTGAGGACTATTTACACGTGTATGTGCACCTCATAACACATATACAGGACAATGGTGTAGAATATTTCAGAGAGAGCAGTGCAGAGGGATAGGGGATATAAAAAGGCCCCAAAGGAGAAGGTAGCCAACAGACAGGTTAAATGACAAGTCATCAAAGAATCAAGTATGGGAAAGAAGATGTACAAATGAGCTGTGTCCAGGGACTCCTTCAGCTAAACACTGTTGGTCACGTGCAGACTCAACATAGCATAACTTATGTCATAATTTCCCCAGTTGCCACTAAGAAGTGCCAAGCCTTAACTGAGATCATTTTGCATGTTCATCAGGTGAAAATAAAAAACCAGGGTTATCTTTATACCATGTGTTGTACAAGTATATAAAACCTAAATCTCCAGAATATTAATGAAGGGCCACAGAGGTGAGCAACAAGCACTGGCTCAGATCAACATGGTATACAATAGTATTCAGTGAAAAAAATATTACATATAATAATTGAAGGAAGGTCTTACAAGAACAGCTTATGATCCATTTAAGTAAAGACCAGTAGCTGGCACAGGCAGTCACAAGAAAACTTTAAGTAGAGGAAGGGGGCAGAAGTGGAATCCATGGATGAGGACATAGTAAACCTTCCAGGAAATGGAAGAGCAAGGTACCTATGGCAACCTAGCTTGCCCAATAGGACTGACAGGGCCCGGGGTATACCAACCCAGCTCCTCAGAGGACTGCCATTTCCCCCCAGGAGCCCTAGGTAAGCCTGACAGTGGAGGGCAAGGAAATTAATCTCCTCTCCAATGCTGAAGCCATCTTCTCTGTACTCCTCCCAAATCCTGATAAATCATCCTCAGAGGCTGTAGATGTTATAGGCATGTTTGGGAAGCCAAGAAAGAGATCTTTTTTCTCAGCCTTAAGGTCATAGCTTGGGTAAACTGCTCCTTTCCCATGCCTTCTTGATCCTGCAAAAAGCCTCAAAATTCACATAATAAACAATGTCCTCTCAAACCCCGAGGCTCTAGAAGGACTTGATATACTAATAAGTCATCTGTTATAGAAGCCCAAGGTTTATACCCCCATCTTAGAGCCTAATGGAGGGGGAGGACAAATTCAGGAATTATAACTGGTAAATAAGGCAGTGATTCCTATCCAGCCAATTGTCCCTAACCCTTATGATTTACTTGCCCAAATTCTGGAAAACACAAAATGGATTATAGTACTAAATCCCAAGGATGCCTTTTTCTACATATACTCCTGTCTTCTAACTCACAGTTCCTTTTTGCCTTTCAAAGATCCCAATAATCAAAGCCATCTGCTAACATGGACAATAGTGCCCCAGAGCTTTTGGGAATAACTCTCCTTTATTTGGGCAGGCCTTTAAACAACTCAAAAAGCCCTTTTACAGGCACCATCTTTAAGTCTCCTAGATCCGTCTGTCTCCAGTGAGCCAGCACAGGAGGAGGATATGTTACAAAATTTACCAGGTGACAAAAAAACAAAACAAAAAAAAAACACAGGAGCACTTAGAGGTACAGGATAAACCCATTTATTTTCAGATATTTCACATGTACTAATACAGTGACTCGGGGGCTCAGTTCTCCAAATCCTGACTATGGAGGAAGCTTTCTCTTTAAACCCTTTGGGTTTCTTTGTTTTCTATCTGTTTCCTAACTACAGGCTTTTGGGGTGGGCTTCCACAGCCCCTCCTGAGTCAATTAAAAGAGGAAGTTAGATTGTATCTAAATGCCTGGTCTTCCTGGTGCCAGTGACATCCCCTCCAGCTAAGCTGTTACAGTCTTTGTTTATGACCTCTTTGTAAATTGGGACTAATTAGGAAAACAGGGCTTGCTAAACCAGATTGTGGAGAAAGGTGCAGTGACTTAATTATAGGCCATCAAAAATGTACATTAGGTTACTGACACAGATTCATATTGCTAGCCTCCCAAATGTCTTATTTTCCCCATCAGATGAAGCTGCATTTCCATCAACTAGATCACCAAATATCTACTCAAGTGAGCCTCTGAAGGACCTGAAACTTCTCCTTCAAAGGCATCCTGGGATGTCAAAGAGTGGCAGATAAGTAACACACTCTGGTATTTCTAGATAAACAATGTTTTCATTTTTAAAATGATTCTTGTTCTGCCTTTTCATAAGTGTCATCTAAACCCTAGTCTGGTACCTGGAGGATATCTTCTCTGCCCTTGCTAGGACCTCATAAGATGCTCCCACTTAAAGCTCCCTTTTTTGTATCTCTATGAAGCATAGTGATCCCTCTTTTGGAAAAAAATGCTGTTTAAAGCTGCTCTTTAAACTACTCTGTTATTCTTAGTCTCATATTATATAGATCAACTGTGCTATTTTTAGATTGTAAAATAACTTTGTTTTTTGCTTGAATAGAAAAGATGAAGTTCATTGTCTGACCTTGTAAGCTAGACATCTAACTGAGTTGCTGATACTGATGCCAGGTGCCTGTATAGATATGATATGATACTCAAGGTTAGAGTTGCCTATATGGATATGATAAGATACTCAAGGTTACAAGTTGTTGGTATAGATATGACAGATGTTTGCTAGATATGATATGTACTCAAGGTTACAAGCTGTCTACAAAAATAACTTATACAAAGAACTAGAAGGATATAAAAAGGAAATTCTCCTCCTATGTTTGTTCAGAATTTGACAGAGATAATTTGCTCTGAACCTGTGCACAATAAAGATGACTTCTAACTAATTGGCTCATTAAGGCATCTTGTGTAGCTCACTAATTTGTTTAGCAAATTTTTCAGCCACCCTGACTCCCCAAATCCCTAACTACTAAGTATATTATAAGAAGCCCAATTCAGGGTTGAATAATCTCAATTAGATATATATCTCCCACATCTCTTTCAGAGTAAAATGTGTGAAATCTTAGTCTATAGGATAACTGATACTGCTACTATCACCAACCAGGCCAGAATCACTTCTCAAGCCACTACAGATTTTTATTCACAGAGAAGCTCATGATTCAGCAGGGCAAAGTCTGTACCATAAATAACACTCTTTGCTTCAAACAGCTTAGTTAAAAAATGTCTCTTAGCTACTTGACCCAGAAGTCTGGGCACCAATTAAAGATATATTAGCTAACTCCCTTTTGCAGATCTTGTTTTTTTACTTTTTTTTTAAATTAGTTATATTAAACCATTGCCTGTTTAATCTTTGGTATGTTTCATATCGATCCATTCAAAAGCCCTAAAACTACTCCTGATCCTCCACATGGAACAGCAAATGACGGCTGCTACATCCATCTTCTGTGGACCTTTAGACCACCCACTTCCACTGGGACCCTACTTCTGCCCTAAACTATGATCCTTTTGCCAGCAGGAAGCAGCCAGAAAGATGCGCCTCCTATCCACAATGGCAGTTGGGGTTTCCTAGTCAGAGGAGAGATTGAAACAGGAATTTTAGGGAACATTGGCAGGTTTAGGGAATTTTTAGAATTGGGGTTCATGAGGAAAAAAACAACCAGTGCTACAGACTGAGAGAAGGTACATCTCCATAACACAAGGAAGCCAGGTGCAGATACATTTCCATAAGACAAGGGAGCAGCAACAGGTATATTTCTATAAGACAAGGTAACTAGAAATAGCCATAAAAGGTCTATATTTACAAAATAAAGAAGAAGTAAGAAAGCCCAGAAGAAATAAGAGCACAATGAGGGAAGAGGGCTGCAGAAGTCAATATAGTAAACAATTCTAAAGGGAATATTGACCAATCAGAGGGGATATCAGGACACAGGAACTACAGCCTTTATAAAACATGGATACAAGAAGTTGGCAGGAACCTTCCCCCCTCTCCATGTGGCTATTCAAGGAAACTTAGTTGTCACCTACTATAAAAAGTTACTATAATTTTTATATTGTGTCCCCTTTAGAGGTCAGATTTTGCCTAGGAAAAGGAGAGAGAGAGCTACATAACCATACACCTGTAGAAGAGAGATCACAGGGAGACAAAGACACAGCCTGCATATGAAAGAAAAGGAGGCATCACCACAACAGGAAATAATTGAAATGAAGGCAGGCAATATGTCAGAGAAAGAATTCAGAGAAATGGCTATAAGGTTGCTGAAAAGAATAGAAGACAAATTCAATTAGATGTGTAAGAACCATGAGGAAATGAAGAAGAACCAAGAAGAAATGAAAAATGACATCACTGCTATAAAAGCTCAATAGAAAGCATCAAGAGTAGACTAGAAGAAGCAGAAGACCGAATCTGTGAGCTAGAAGACAAGGTAGAAAAAAATTCCCAAGCCTAGCAGAATCCAGAAAAAAAAAAGCAAACTTTGCAACCAAAACAACCAAACAGATGACCAAAGAGGCTGTGTGGGGCACACTAGGCTGGCAGGGGCATTGGTGAGGGATGACCAAATGACTTAGCAACAGGCTGTAAAGGGCAACCAGGCCAGTAGAGGGTTTGGTGAAGGCGACCAAACAACTGAGCAGCAAGCTGCATGGGGTGACCAGGCTGGCACAGGGGTTAATTAGGGGCTACCAAATGCCTGAGCAGCAGACTGCGTAGGGTGACCAGGCTGGCAGGGAGATTAGTGAGGAGCAACCAAACAACCAAACAGCAGTCTGCATGGGTCTACCAGGTCCTCAGGTGGGGCAGTTGGGGGCAACCAGGCTGACAAGGAGGGGCAGTGAGAGGTGACCAGGCCAGAAGGGGTGGCAGTTAGGAGTGATCAATTTTTAACCTATGTACAATTTAAATCCAGATGTACCATATACTTACAGGTTTTATATGTAGTTTTATACTTACAGGTTTTACAGTAGTCCCAGATTGTGAGAGGGACATTTGATTGCTGGTTTAGGCCCGATCTGAGGGGTCCTGGATTGGAGACAGTGCAAGCTGGGTAGAGGGGACACCTCCCACCCTGTGCATGATTTTCAAGCACTGGGCCTCAAGTCCTATATAATGAGAGGGATATGCTCATTATCTGTTATGCCCTGAGTCATAACGACCTCCTGCACATAATGACTAGATCATGGATCTGCAGGAGGGTGGGGGAGCAAACTACAAGCAGGCAGCAGAGAGCAACAGGAAGGGGCAGGGAAGCAAGCTATGAGGGGTGAAGAGAAGAGGGAGGAGGGGGTCAGGGGAGCTACAGGTGGGTGGCAGCGACCCACTGCCACATGGACTCATGCACAAGGCTACTAGTTATAAATAAATGTTTGGAAAATTTACATTCGGTTATCTTCATAGATATGTATTTTACTAATCAAACTATTGCAGTGTAGGTGAATGGTTCATATTTTAACATATGCAGAACTGTGATTTAAAATTGTCATGCACTTTTCCTTCCCACACATGCCCAGCATATAAAAAATCCAGTTTTTGTTCAACCCTGCAAGGGCATGCAATGGTTAATCTTTTTATTTTTTTAAATAAATTTTTATTATTCAGTTTATTACAGATGTTCCTCTTCCCCCCCCCCATAGCTCCCTTCCGCCTGATTCACC
>PVJN01065480.1:0-10248 GCA_004026805.1 Lasiurus borealis | reverse complement strand
AGAATTTCATTCTGATAAACTCTCCTTGAATGTAATTAATTTTAACAGCCAGAACTTAAAATTGCAGACAAATAGCAATCCAGCTGTAGCTTAACAGCATAATCTCTAGGATTCACTCTTTCTTGAGAATGTCAAATATTTGTTCATGCCAATGAATTTCAGAGTTATAGCCGTGTCTGAATCTGCATACTGCATTTTTTCCTTCAGAGAATTAAAGAACAGAAACAGAATTATGGCTTTAAATATATGTTGTGACTTACATATCAAAGTATAAATTTGTTGCCATATGACCCAGCACTTACACCATTTTTGTATAGATGGTTGTAGTCTCTCTGTCATTCAAATGACAGAACACACAAATGAATGTCTTAGTTCAGTTTAATAGTTTCAGTGTTACTTTCATTATATGGAACTGCTGAACTATATTAACTAGCTGGTCTCCCCAACATTGTAGAGTAAGTCCAACCACAATCATTGGCATTAGCCAGCTAAGTTGCAGAAATAGGACAAGAGACAGTATGATGTGACAGTTGTATATTTAATAACCTCCCTCTGATGTGAGGGAAACTTGGGGTAGTTTCAATTAATAACCCCCAAGGTACAGGATGGGGAACCTGGTGGTGATCTCCAGGTTATTGGCTGTTCTTAAACATTTTCATTATGTTCTCCTAACGCTGAGTCTCACTCAGAAGATAAATATATTCACCTTCTCTCACATGTCCCCATCCTCAACACCCATGCCATGTAGTCCCATGAGAAGGGAAGCACACCTTCATTTTACATTTTAAGTGTTAATCATGAATAAAAAAAGAAAGATGTTGATGCCTAAAAAGAATTATTTTTTAAAGTTCTTTATTGATTACAATGTTACATATGTATCTTTATTCCCCCATTACCTCTCCTATCCCCTGCCCCACTCATGCCCTCACCCCCCTGCTGTCTGTGTCCATTGGTTAAGCCTATATGCATGCATACAAATCCTTTGGTTGATCTCTCCCCTAAAAGAATTATGACTATTTAAAAATTTCCATATGGAGAATATGGAATCCTATTTGTCTTATCCATAATGATACTAAATAAGCATTTTTTTTCTTTTAGTTCCCACTGACTTGATAAAAGGCTGATTTTGACAATTTGACCAGAGCTCTTGGCTGCCAGTGAACGGATCTGTTCCCTATTGGATTTGTTGGCCGTTAACCTGAGCCCCCACTGTGCTTTCTGGGTCAGGATGTGAGCTTCAGAATGACAAATTCATACAGCTGCCTATGCTCTTCCCAAAGCAGGTCATGCTAAAACAGCAAACCACTCATCTAATATCTGTTAAACTAAGGTGTAAACATACAACCTTAGAGAGCACATTTAACTATACATGTAATTAAAAAACAGTGTCTTTCAGGCTTCCTCCAAACAGGGTCTCAGCTCAGCCATCCCTCTATGTTCCTCAATATTTCCAACCTGATCGCAGTAAGATGCTTCCTTCTCTTTCCTCCTCTGATCTCATCTGCTCCTGGCTGCTCACAGTTCTCCTCCTTCGACCTGGCTGAATGTGTGTTTCCCTGGCTGTTCAGTTATCATCCACCCCAGCTTTAATGGATACCTTGCAACATCGGTTTTAGTGCAAAATGTCATGAGATATGTTCGTGATCCATTAAACAGTTTAAATTTTGAGTTCTGCACCAAATTGAAAGTCCACCCCTGAGGATTAAATTTGTGTATGTAAACTGATTGTTTTATTGTAAAACTCTAATGGGTGGGCCAGACAAAGGAACTCCTGGGAGAAAGGAAAGATCACAGTAGAATAGTTATACCAGGCAGGTTATGGAGATGTGGGTTTGGTAGAAGAGGAGGGAGGGAGAAATGAATGGAGTGAAAGGAAAAAGGAGAAATGAGGACTATCAACAAAAACAGAAAGTGTGTTTCGCATGTGATTCTTAGGTATCTCATCAACATGCTCATAAATATTGAATAATAACTACCATTCTGATAACACTCAATAGGCCAGAGTGCATGTGTGTGCCATGACCCTGTGGATTCTTCCTGGCTGGTGTCCGGAAGGAAATGTTCACTAACATTTATTTTCCTTAGGCCGAAGCTCAGCTACACTGACTCTGGGAAGAAAAGTCATAGCGGGGAGGTTCTCTTCTGAATCAAACCTTAGTTTGAGGCATAAAGATTGAGGTGAATTCTAAAAAGAGTGGAATAGGATTTCATTCGTGGCTGCCACATCCCAATGCTCTCAGCTGCTGCTTTGGGTTAGCACGGCATCCGGCGATGGGGCCTCCAACCGAGCCCCTCCGGGCCCCTGCAGGAAGGAACTCTCCTGGAGGATATCAATTTCTCTGAGTTGTAGTTGCCTCCAGGCCATTTAGGGATGATGACAAGACACAGGGCCAGGACAAATAGTGACTATAAGCAGACCTGTGCTGCAAGACATCTATGTTAATGGCTACTGACTCTTCCTGAAAGGGCATATAAAGGCAGCACAATAGTAACACCATACTGAGGACTCGGGCAACCCCGAGACAGGCAGTTATTAAAGCAATTTCAGGAGAGGATTGTCATGGAGTCCATTGAAATAGTGCAGTGTGGAGGCCACACTGGTGGGAAGAAACAGCAGCAACAATAATAATACCACTAACTCACAGTCAAAGCTTTGCACTTGCCAGGCTGTTGTAAGTACATAGTGGCTTTTTCTGAGTTATTGCATTTAACCTCCCAAATTAGATAAGTTATACTTTTCCACCCTTCAACTGATAACAAGAGTTCTCCCATGTCAACAGGATGTAGCAGAGCTTACATCTGAGCCCAAGCACACTGGTCTTTGAGCCAAGCATTAACTGTTGATGTTTTTCTATTTGCTATTATTTTAGTTAACTGTCTGTGTACAAAGTTGACAACAGCATGTGATCACGCAGCACAGAGCGAACCTCTCCAATTCATCACACTCTGCAGATATTTGCTGAGGTTCTAGAGTTAAAGAAGGGTGTGAGACACTGTGTCTGCCCTCAAAACGTGCACAGGTTCACAAGATGAGGACTATGGATGCTCTGTGGGGAGGTGAAATGGACATCTGTTGGTCAGTTGTTACAGGGAGTGTATTTGTTTGTCAGGGCTTCAGCAGCAAAACACCATAGATTAGCAGACCTAAATAACAGAAATGAATTATCTCCACTTGTGGAGGCCAGAAGTCCAAGATCAAGGGGTCAGCTCCATCGGTTCCTGCTGAGAATGTGAGAAAAAGCTGCCCCCGGCCTCTCTCCTAGATTCTGGAGGTTTACTGCCAATCTTTGGCTTAAAGAAGCATTTCCCCAACCTCTAGCTTCATGTTCACGTAATATTCTCCCTATATGCATGTCAGTTTCTCCTAAAAACATCCCCTTTTTATTAAGGACACAAGTCATATTGTATTAGGGCCCTTTCTAATGACATCTTTTACTTGATTCTCTTTATAAAGTCTTCATCTTTAAAGAAAGACACATTCTAAGTCCTAGGGTTTGGAATTTTAACATATGAATTTGGGGAAACAGGATTGAACACATAATAGTGAGAAAATTAAGGTCACATACTATGTATAGATTAGAATAGTATATTCATTCAGTTTTTTTATTTAAAAACATGAATTTTGTCTACAAAACCATATTAGTTGAGTAGTTCAAAGGTCAAATAGTTATAGTCTATTAAATTAAAATTACTTTCCTCTTTCAGGCTTCTATAAAAATCACCAGAATAACTTTTTATATTAATTAAAGAACAATAGCACTTAAGTCTGCCTTTGCCATTCAGAGAACACCTACAGTATTTTAGAGTTGTTTTATATGGTCTTTTCATTCATGAGGCAATGAATATATTTTTGGTATGATATTATCGATGTACATAAGAAAAAAGTGGTATCTACTAGTAAAATATATCCCCCTTAGTTGGAAATTGAAAAAATAAAGTTTATTCTTTTGTCAAAATATTTTTGCGCTGCTATTCATTGTAGGGTTCTGAGTAAAATCGTGTTTATTTTGGATAAGTAAAAATCATCATTTTTATTTTAACACATTTGTTATTTTTTTAAGTTCTGTTTTAAAAGCCAGAAGAACAAAGAGATATTAAACTTTTTAAAAATAGATATATTTTCCCAAAAAAAGAAACTATTGTAAATCCACCAATGGGTATCATTTAGAGCAACTGTTCACAAATTGTTCTGGGAATGTGTTGGTCTCTGCAGTCCCTCTAGGTGACCCCCAGGCTAATCTCATGTAGTATTGATGCTTATAATATGAAAATGTCTATATTTTAGTTTCCAGAATGGATGGTTTATGAATAATGTATAATATTTAATAAAAGCAGACATTGCCTCATTAATGTCTCATCAAAAGTAGACTGGATTTCTCTCTTAAATCTGGCATTTTTGGGTCATGTACTGGATAAGATTGGGGAGCTAGATATATATCCTTTTACCCCACAGCACACATTTATAATCCAGCAAATCTGATAATTAAATTCTGGAAGATCTTAATCACTAATAATACAAAACTCAAAATTGAAAATCTCATGTGTTTATTTGTTTATTAATTCATTTACTTTGCAATGAATATTTTTGTTTGCTTATTCCATAAAAACACTTGTGAGTAAAACAAAGCCTAGAGAATGAAAGGACTTTGGGAAAAGGCACACTCCTTAAATTGTATTACAGAGCTGTTGCTTAATACATATTCATTAAATTGCACTATTTGAGACTCATCACAATATTTATTTGGGGACAATGATTATTTGGTCTGAGAAAATAATACTAAGAGGATACCGCCATAGGCCTGTGATACTGAGGCATCAGCCTATACTCAAACCTCAAATGACTGTCATTAGTCACCCTGTATATTAACTAATAGATTATTTTTATTCTCAACAATTAAAAATATATATATTGTGAATTTAAAACTTCTCTAAGTGACTGTAGTAAATCGTAGTTTTGTCTAAACTTGACATTACATTTCTGTAGAATTCACATTGATGTCAAAATTTTGTCGCTGACTTTTAAAAACCATAATCACGTGGTCTTTTCACAAGCTAGCACACATGTCTTTTTAGACCTAAATATGTCTTGCGTTTCTAATATATGAGTTATATGCTTTTAGTCACTTCCCACTCTCCTCCCCTGTCTTCTTTCTGCATTTATTGTAGGATAGGATAGGATTAGAGTGGGAAAGATAGATGCAGGTGGGCAGAATTGCCACAAAGAAGAGTGGGTGGAGTGGCTTATCCTTGACGTGTGGCCTGGTGCAGAGGGAGGCTGATGAAACACTCCTTAAGAAACACTTCTCAAAATGGGAACACCAGGTTGTCTGAGTAACAGTAGCTACTCCATGAATTATAGTAACTGAAGTCTGGGCTATCTAAAAAGTAATCTTCTAGAAGCTGCTGGGAACTCCTGATGATCTTTGCAACCAGCCACCATTTGTAATCTTACCTGAGATAATTTGTTGAATGCAATTTAATCAAACAAGAGGACATTATACCCTCGCCCTACCCGTCAGAGGTATCTTACATATGACCTGCTACTGCCTTTCATGCTCTAACCCCTACCCCATCTCTGTAACCTCACCCCCCTCCATTCCCATTCCTCAATGCACAGCTCAGACTTCCCCTTGGGATTACGGAATGTGTCCTGGGTCTCAGGTGCACCCCTGCCTGGCACATGCTACCTTCTCTGTTCTGTACACAGAGGCCAGTGCATCTGCATCTTTCCCTCCACTCTGGGATAAGGGCTCCTACATCTGTGGGATCTCTCCATGGCAATCCAGGTGAACCCTTCTCCACCTGGGACTTATCAAAATTCCCCAGAGTTGTCCTGGGGTTTGTCCTAATAGCTTGGTCAGAGGGTTAATTATCAGTTTTACCTGAGTTTCCATTGCCCACAATGCTGTAAAGTATGTGGTTAATGCTCTAGGAGAGACTGATGACTGAGTGAATGAATAAAGCTGAAGGGAGGAAGAAAGGAGGACAGATTAGTCACAGTTGGTGAAGGTATGGATGCCCTTCATTCATTATAAAATATTTGTTTTCTGGGCATGATGCTGCAAAGAAAAAAACACACATTAATTACCTTAGAGAAACAGGCCAGCTGTAAAGAAGAATATGAACTTTATATTCAATCACAGAATTTTTGATATTTAAATGTACTTCATTTTTAAAGTCGGAGTAATGGCAATTTCATTAAGAAAATAATACTGATAAAGAGGTGGATGAAATGGGTGGGTTGGGGTATATATTTGTGAGGAAGAGAGTGAGAAAATATATAAATTGGTTCCTGCCTTATGATAACTAACAGGATGGTAGTAAAAGGAGAGGAAAATGCATTGGCCAGTGAAAGATGAAAACATTTTCTGGGAAAATTCCTAACTGAGCACTGTATTACATGTTATAAAGACCCCATTTTTTTTTCCAGATGCACCTTTGGTTTTATAATAAAAATCATAAAGGACTCTAGTAAACCTACCAGAAGACATTGACTCCCCTAAATAAAGTGTATCTATACCGGAGTTATTTTTGACTCGCTTCTAATTTGCTGATTCTCTTATCTCCTACTTTGATTTCCCTCTGGCTCATTCTCTCCCACTGCATATTTCCACCAAATTCTATTTGTGAATCAATTTGTCCCCAAGAATAGAGCAGCCCTTGCAAAAATGTTTTTAGTACACAAAGAATGGAGAGTACAAGCAAGTAAATCAAAGGTGTTCCAATTAGTGATTTTTTTTTTCTAGGACAGAGATAAGGAGAATTCATTTATTGTGGAGAAAATCGAGAGCACCAAATAAAACTTAAAAGTTCAGTATTCTTTTTAAATAAAGAAAAGTGCAGATGCATTTAGAAAGTTATTTTTTAATCAGCTAACAGTGTCTACTGAAGAATGTATTTTTAGCAGACCTAAAATTGAGGCCTCAGAAGTGCTTTCTTTACCACAGAATCCATTGAGCAGAGCTTAAGTAAACATCACCAAAGCCATAGAAACATCCTTATTAACTTGGAGGGCATAAAATAAGGAGGGGGCAGTTTGATCATGCTCTGTGCTCTATTATCCTCCAAATCCTTACCAGTATGAGGAACTTTAGTCATCAAGAGGTAGGAGATCCCTGCTGCCCTCTTCCATTCTGGTGACTTTCCAATCACCAACCACTTATCCTTTAATCACTATCAGGAGATGTTGAGAGCTGAAGTGATTAAGTCTCTTCTTTTTCATTTCCATTGATCAGAATATCTCACCAACATTATTCCAATCACCTGCTATACAAATCCACCTACACTACAATCCACCACACTCCCGTCCATCCTCCACAGTCAGCCTATGCAAAGGATACTCAGCTTTGAGATGAAGCTGTTACATTTCACTTTTCAGTTGGCCCTAGATGTTGGTGGATTAAATGATTAGGGCGACATGGCTGTAAATCTCAAGACACAAAAAGACATTTGCTCTTTGACTGAATCCAATCATTTCTGAGATGAAGAAAGACCCCAAAACAGGGTTCTTCCACTACCATTTTACCCAGAATGAAGGATTTGAGGTTTGGAAATAACTCATGGCCACTGTGCTGTGACTAGCACATCAGGACAGAATGTGACTTCTCCCAGATTGCCAACCAATACAAATTTGTGCAGCTATTTGCATGATTCAAAGCCAAGGTCTCCTGACTTTCCAAACTCAGAATTCACAGATTCCTGTTCTTCCTATACATTACCTAAGCAGAATGAGCTTTCTTTGTCTTTCCTTAATGTCTCTGATCTTTCTCAGGGCAATTCAGGGTTTCTATTATTCTGCCTTTCCTTGAGGTGCCCTTGAAATTCCCTTCAAATGTCTTTAAACCTGTACCTATTTTCAGTAATTTTATCTGGCAATAGGCTGTGTTCGAGTGATCACATCTATATTTAGGTGGAGTCACTAGTGACTTCTTTTCAAATAAAATTAGTAACACAGAACTCTGGGGCCAAGGCCGAGCTCCAGGCCCACCTTGCTGGCTGCCTAGTGCACACCTCCACTTGAATGTCTCCCAGACTCCTCAAAATCAGTGCCCCACCTGATCTCATCTCTCCCATCTGTCATTTTCCATAAACTTCTCCTCTGCCCAAATCTAGCATCTGGTACCCATGACTTCTAGATGTCTTTGCTTCTAGTACTACCCTACAAATCTGGTTTGCACTCTTTTTTAATTCAAAATCCACTTGAAATATGTCTCCTTTCATTTCCATTGATCAGAATGTCTTACCAATATCACTCCTAAACCCCTTTACTGCTATGCTACCTAAAAATCCCCCACACTTTAACTCATCTTCTAAAATGCTACCAGAAATGATTTTGTTCCAAAAAAAACTATGTTTAATTGGCATTATCTTCATAAAATTTGTCAATATTTCACATTGCAATTAGAATGACATTCAAACTTATTGGCAAGACTCAATTTTCCCAAGATCAGGGCCCCAATCACTAAATTACCTTCTCAAGCTTACATCTTTATATATCTATCTGCCTTCTGGGCATTCACAGCTCCAGACTTTCAAACACATACACATGCACCCACATGCGCATGTGCATGCGCGCACACGTACACACACACACACACACACACACACATTTAGATAGATAGATAGATAGATAGATAGATAGATAGATAGATAGATAGACAGATAAATGACTGGAGCCCAGGAGATCTGCCCTTGCCACAGATGCAGGTGTCAAGGAAGACAATAGGTTTCTGTCTCTGATAAAAGGCTGCTGGCATGCTTTTTATTCATGATTGTAAGGCAACTCACCCCAACTTGGGGACTTCTTGTTTCAAAGGCTTGCTACATATTTTCATAATTGAAACTGTCGGCTATTATGTCTTCAAACATGTGTTCTGTTCCTTATTCCTCAGGATTCCTATGGCTTGTGTGTTAGACCTCTGGCATTGCCCCAGGAGCACTGAGACTCTATTTTTTTTTTTAATTTGTATAATCTGTGCTCTTAAAATTGGATAATTTTCATTTATATAACTTTAGTTTTACTATTTGCTTCTGGAGTCTTTATGCTGCTATGAGACTTATCTAGTGGTCATTTTTAAATTTCAAATACTCTTATTATTCAATCTATGCATTTTTATTTGATTTTATGTCATGGCTCCTCTTTCTCTGCTAATATTACATGACTTTTTATTTATTTGAGCATATTTTATTTTATACATTTGATAACAGTTACATTAGCTACATTAAAATTATTGGCTAATTCCAATATTGGAGTCAACTTGGAGTTATACACTGTGTGGATGTGAATCATACTTTATTTTTTTGCTTGTCTACTGTTTTTAATTTTATCATAGACCTTGTAACATTATATTACCTAATATGGGTTGTGTTATATTCCTCTGGATAGCATTACTTTTAATTATTAGCAAACATTTAACTTGGCAGAAAGCAAATTTAAAGCTCTGCCTCCCCTGCATCGTTAGTGACTCCTATCTCTGCTCAGTTCTTTTCAACATAGCAGAGCTGCTTATATGTATTGCACTTCACACGTGTGTAGCTCAAGAGTTAGATGAATTAGGAATACATTTTATGTGAAGATCTGGACCACACCTTTTGCATATTTTTCCATTTTTGGATATTTTCTCATTGTTTTCCTCTGGATGTCTTAGCCCTGAATTGTGCTGATTAATTTTTCAAACTAATATTATTGCCAGTCTCCAACAAATTTTTAGCTTTTCTATAAGGTTTCCATAATTGGATGTGGTCCTTGAGTAAACAGCTATTAAAAATTAAAATGTGGGAGGAGCCAAGATGGCGGCATAGGTAAACACCTACACTGCTGCCTCGCACAACAATTTCAAAACTACAACTAAAAGACAGAACAGACATCATCCAGAACCACAGGAAAGCTGGCTGAGTGGAAGTTCTACAGCTAGAAGGAAAGAGAGGGGCTCGCAGACACCCAGAGGAGCTGCAAAAAGCTGAGGTACGGAGACGCGCGCGCTGAGAGAGCGGGTGCCCGAGTACCTGGCTGGCTTTCTCTGGCGGGAGGGAAACGGAGACTCCCAACAGCATTGAACCCCTTATCCTACGACACTAAACCCCAGATCCAGCTGAAACTCATACGGGGGGAGTTTGGACTGTGAAAAGTGAGAAGTGCACGGAAATTTAGGGGAGTCGCAAAAGATAGGAGGGTCTGGTCCCGGTCACGCACGCGCACACACAGGGCGCCGGCGCCACACTGAGGTCAGATTGCTGATTCTGCCGCTG
>PVJN01065479.1:0-10249 GCA_004026805.1 Lasiurus borealis | reverse complement strand
CTTAGCCTTGCCTGAAACCAGCCAGGTGCACAGATTCATGGACCAGTGGAGTCCCTTGGCTGGCCTGTGGGGATCAGGCCAAAACCAGCAGTCTGACATCCCCCAAGAGGTCCTGGATCACAAGAGAGTGCAGGTCAGGCCAGGAGACCCCACTAGTGCACAAATCTATGCACCAGGCTTCTAGTGTGTGTGTGTGTGTGAATTAGAGCCCCAGTGCATAAATTCATGCAGAGGTAAGGCCTGGCCAGCCTGGCCAGGGTGAGGGGACATGGGTGGTTGGCCGGCCTGCCTGCTGGTCAAACTCCTGGTGGAGGGGACAATTTGCATGTTAGCCTTTTATTATACAGGATATACACTGAGTGGCCAGATTATTATGCATTCAGAGATCATAATAATCTAGCCACTCAGTGTATGTTTAGTGACATAAAAGATGTCCAACACATATTAATAAATGACAATAACCCAGTTGATGAATGTTATGTATGATTGATACAACTTTTGTTCTTAAAAATATTTATTAATACATTAACTTTACTTAAAAATGAGAGTGGCCCTGACCAGTTGGGCTCAGTGGATAGAGCCTCGGCCTATAGGTTGCAAGTTTGATTCCGGTCAAGGGCGTATATCTGGCTTGTGGGCACATCCCCAGTAGGAGGTGTGCAGGAGGCCAGCTGATCGATGTTTCTAACTCTCTTACTCTCTCCCTTCCTCTCTGTAAAAAATGAATAAAATATATATTTTTAAAAATCTAATCTTTCAACCTTTAAAAAAATAAAAATTAAAAAATGAGAGTGCTGCTGAGAGAGGTCAGGGACTTTCATATTCCTCTTATGCACTTCTCTATTTTTATTTTAATTAAGTTATTACTTTTATAGTCCAATGATATTCTATTTAAACCAGCTACTGGGGAAGTGTCTCCTCAAGGAAGATGGCATGTCCAGCTCTCATGACACAGTGAGGATTCATCTTTGCCAGTGAAACACAAAATAACACCCCCCATGGTTCCTCGCAGCTTTCAGGATAAAGTCTTCATTCCTTAGTGTGCTCGGCTCTGTGTGCTGCTCCTACCTCCCCCCTTCAGTGCACCTACCGCTCCAGCCAGCAGAACTACCTGCTCTCCTTGTCCAGCCTTTGAGCTCTTTCTCTTCCAGGCCTTACCAAAGGTGCTTCCTCGGTCTGGACTCTCTGCACTGGATATATGATATTATGAATACACATGCACTATAAAATGACCCCCTGGTACTTAGTAAAAGCTCTGTATGTGTAGGGTATCATTATTGTGACATCTGTTTCATTGTACTGCATTAGTACTTGTTGTTGTTTTTTTTAAATATATTTTATTGATTTTTTACAGAGAGGAAGGAAGAGAGATAGAAAGTCAGAAACATCGATGAGAGAGAGACATCGATCAGCCGCCTCCTGCATGCCCCACAGTGGAGATGTGCCCGAAAGCAAGGTACATGCCCCCGAGCGGAATCGAACCTGGGACCTTTCAGTCCTCAAGCTTACACTCTATCCACTGAGCCAAACTGGTTTCGGCAATACTTGTTTACTTAACCTTGTCACTGGACTAAAAGGCCCCTGAAGACAGGGACCCTGTTTCACTGTCCTTAAGTTCCCAGAAGGCACTTCCTGGTGCAGAGTGCTTTAACAAACGTATGTTAAAACAGACTTGTCTGTTAACTATGTTACCCAAGCTCCACAGGGCAGGAGGTAATATTTCCTGATTTCCAGCCCAACACATTTTCCATTAGACCACTTTACTGTCTGTAATGCACCATTGCACAATTAATCACATAACAGCTTACTTTGTTTTATTTATATTAGACTAGTAGCTCTGCACACGAATTCGTGCACCAGTAGGTCCCCACTGCCCTTCTGTAGCTCCCTTACCCCCTCCTCACTCCCCCACCTCCTAGCTTGCTGCCCTGCCCCCTCCTGTAGCTCTCTGCTGCCGGCTTATAGTTCACTCCCCCACCCTCCTGCAGATCTGGTCATTACGTAGCCGGTCGTTACACCTCACGGCATAATGAATAATCAGCATGTTCCTCTCTTATTATACAGGATTCCACAAGATTGGTACCCTCCCCCCTTCCCCCAGGCAAAAATTGTGTCATAAATATTAACCTCCCCGGGTCTTGGTTTCCTCTTCTTTCAAATACCTCTCTCACAGGGTGGTGTGGAGATTAAGTATCTCTCGTAAAGGCACCTCACCTAACGTCTGGCACCAAATATTTGTTGCAACCCAACCTCTCTCTTTGCCTCTCCTTCAACACGTCACACTGGCCTGAGTGCCTGGGTTTGGCCGTATCAGTTCTCATCGATTATTTATATAACGACGGTGTGTGAGGAGTATTTTAGTGGGCACACGTTGGGTTTCCTCCCCAGAAGGTTTGGGTCAAACTAGTCCAGGAGATGAGGAGGAGCAAAATGCTCCCAAACTGGGCCTAGCAATCTGGACAGCACTTTCGGGTAGATGAGACTCATACTCAGTCCCGGACACAGTTGGCATAATTAAGCCGATTCTACAGAGAAAGTGGTGTCTTAGGTGAGTTGCTAGTAAACTGCCGATCTGTCAAGACTCCAACTCAACTGAGACCGGTTTGGCTCAGTGGATAGAGCGTCAGCCTGTGGACTGAAAGGTCCCGGGTTCCATTCCGGTCAAGGGCATGTACCTTGGTGGCCGGCACATCCCCAGTGGGGGACGTGCAGGAGGCGGCTGATCAATGTCTCTCTCATTGATGTTTCTCACTCTCTATCCCTCTCCCTTCCTCTCTGTAAAAAATCAATAAAATATATTTAAATAAGTAAATAAATAAATAAAATTAAATTAAATTTAAAAAAGACTCCAACTCAGGTCTCTAGGATACTCTGGGCCTGGGCTTCTTCCACTTCGCAGGTCAACCAGAAAATAACGAGTGGACGGGAGCTATAGGGGTGGGGTTAGGTAGGGGTGGGGTTAGGTAGGGGTGGGGGAAGGACACCACTATTTCTGTCCCTCTTTACTCGCCTTTTGTGTTTCTTTTGAATTCACAGTCATGTGCATTGCGGATGTCCGGTCCCTTTAAGGTCTCAGGTGATGTAATGGACAGCCCGGCTCCTCCCCCTACCTCTGCACAGCTCTAAGCTCCGCCCACTGCCCCTCCCCCCCCCCACCCATTAACGCCCCTCATCCGGGCTCCTGGGTTTGAGAAAGTGGGTTTGTAACTTGTCAACTGACCCAGTTCAGTTAGTGGCCGCTCCTCTCTCAACCGTTGTCAACTGCGGGCGTCCAGTGCCCCGCCCCTCCGTTGCCATAACAACAGTACACAACGCCTCCGTCCCCTTTCCCATCTTCCAAAACAGTCCTTCACTGGGGGCAAGGCCTCCCCAGCATCGCTTGTAATTGAGCGGAGCCAGAGTCCGAGCCCTTCTGTGCAGGAGGGTTAAGGTGGGAGGATTGGAGACCGTCAGGCTGGTGGCCCCGAGGGGACAGGGAATGGGCTAAGCAGGTGGGAGAGGTAGAAGCCGTGAGTGGAGCAGGGCTTAGGGTTGAAAGGGAAGGGGAGGGTCGGTGAGAAAGATTGGAGGAGGACGCGGCTTGATGTAAACTGGAGATGGGAAGAACTGGGGGGCGGGGAGGGAGGGGAGTCCCGGAAGCAGGGAGACAGCTGCTGGAGGAGAGCTGGACCACTGGGAAGGGCAGAAAGGTCTTGGAAGTCTGGAAAGGCATCCTAGAACGAGAGGGGGTCCTTGATGGGAAATGGGAAGTGGAGGTTGGGAGTCAAAATGAGATGCTCATAGGGATGAGGAAAGAAGCATATTTGGGACATGCTTCTTCCAAAGGTGCTGGGAGGGGCAAGACCCCATCAATGGAGGAGAGAGCGTTGAGGGTTGGCAGGGGCTGAGGAGACCTTCTTTCTCCGGAGGAGGACCCCGCTTGATCAGACACCAGCCTTCAGCAGGGAAGAAAGATGTCAGATGAAGACGATCTGGAAGATTTTGACCAGGATGACCTGGAAAGGGAGGACGAGGACAAGGAGACAGAAGAGTGGGACGATGACCGGAAAGAGGAGGAAGACTTATCAGAGGAAGTGAGAGCATGGACATGGGGAGGTCCCCGGGCTAAGGACAGGGTTGGGCTGGAAAGGGATGCCTGACTGCACTTCCTCCTGCAGTGGATGCCGACCCCCCTCACCGAGGACATGATGAAGGAAGGGCTTTCTTTGCTCTGTAAGACCGGCAATGGATTGGCCCATGCTTATGTCAAGCTGGAGGTTAAAGAGAGGTGCATTTCGGGCTAGGGAGCTGAGGGTGGGGCGGGGGGGAGGGGAGATGAGAAGTGAGGTGGTAGGGCCCAGTCTCCTTTCTCACCCTCATTCCTGGGAGTTTCAGCTGAGAGTTTGGATCTCTCTGAGAGTCTGGATCTCTCTCATCCTGGACCAGCGGGAGGGAAGGGTCAGTTTTACTTTTCAGGAGCGCAGGACTCCCTGCCTCAGGGCTGGCCTGAGGACTGGAGGCTGTGAGAGAGAGAATGTGGAATTCCTGCTGGACTTCCTCACCTGTCCTCCTGAGTGTAAGGTCTCAGCTCTTCAAAGACACAAGGTCCTGGCACACTATTAAGAATCCATCTAGCCGAAACCGGTTTGGTTCAGTGGATAGAGTGTCGGTCTGCAGACTGAGGGGTCCCGGATTCGATTCCAGTCAGGGGCATGTATCCTGGCTGCGGGCGCATCCCCAGTGGGGGGCATGCAGGAGGCGGCTGATCAGTGTCTCTCTCTCATCGATGTTTCTGGCTCTCTATTCCTCTCCCTTTCTCTCTGTGAAAAATCAATAAAATATATTTTTAAAAAATGCATCTACCTTCTCTTCTCCCCCTCAACCCTACTATCTGTCACCCATTCTTCTCCCCAGTATAAGCCATCTCCTTATTGCCTTCTGCTTTAGCATCTCTGCCAGTCCTTGCTGGATTCTCACCCTTAACCATGGCCTCTTCCATCTCCTAGAGAACTGACAGACATCCACTTGCTGCGTTCCTACATCCATCTGCGTTATGTGGATATTTCTGAGAACCATCTGACAGACGTGTCTGCACTCAATCACCTCACCCACTTGCTCTGGCTCAAGGCTGATGGCAACCGGCTGCGGAGTGCCCAGCTGAACGAGCTGCCTTACCTGCAGATTGCCAGTTTTGCCTATAACCAGATCACGGACACTGAGGGCATCTCTCATCCTCGTCTGGGTATCCTGAATCTCAAAGGTGGGCCCGTGGGATAGGCTACATAGATTCCTTCCTTCCTAGCCTGGGACCGGCAGAAGTGAGTAGTGCGGTACTTGGCTGTGCCACACAGCAATTTGTATCCATTCATTCCGGCACATTCTGATTCATTATGGCAGTTCTCTGTAGTGGAGGTATTCTCATGCAGCTTACAGTCTAGATGGGGGGCACAGACAATGAACACAAAAAATACAGTAAGTAGCCCTAGCTGGCTTGGCTCAGTGGATAGAGCGTCGGCTTGTGGACTGAAGGGTCCTGGGTTCGATTCCGGCCAAGGGCACATGCCCGGGTTGCAGGCTCATCCCCAGTGGGGGGCATGCTGGAGGCAGCCAATCAATGATTCTCTCTCATCATTGATGTTTCTATCTCTCCTTCTCCCTTCCTCTCTGAAATCAATAAAGAAATATATTTTAAAAAATACAGTAAGTAAATTCAGTAAGTTAAAGGAGATATGTGCTATGAAAAAAATAGATTAGGGTAAAAGGAATGGGGGCACAAGTGGCACTTTCTAACAGATTGGTTAGGACAAGCATCATGGAAAAGCTAACATTTGGGCAAAGAGTTGGGGAAGGAGAGAGGTAGTCAGTCATTGCAGGGTGGACAAGTCCCTCAGGCCCTGGATCACCAGACCACTGGCCCAGGGCCCCTGAGGTGTTAAATCTGGACTTGTCTCTCCTCCTATCCAACTGGCATTGGAGAGAGAGATGCAGAGGCTCCCAAAAATTCAAGTTCTGTTGTTGCTGAACATTTCCGAGTGGCCCTTTGCGCTCTTGACACCCTCCTGCTCCTCAGGGAACCACATCCGCTTGGTGACAGGTCTGGACCCCGAGAAGCTGATCAGCCTGCACACGCTGGAGCTTCGAGGGAACCAACTGGAAAGCACCATGGGGATCCACCTTCCTTCGCTGAAGAACCTCTTCCTGGTAGCTCCCTGGGTCAGGGAAGACGGCACTGGGGTAGGGGCCGGGATGCCTGGCGTCTGGTAGGCTCAGCTACTAACTTTGCCATCACGATGATAACTGGCATCATTTACTAAGCCCTTACTTGAGGCCAGATGCTGTGGCGATGCAAAGTGAAAACAAACAAGGTGCTCGCCACACGGCATCGCCGTTAACACATAAGGTGTGGATCATACAGAAACAGTTTGCTTTGACAGAGGTAGTGGCATAATGTGCCATAACAGGTTCAGACATCGGGCCAAGGAGGCCACTTAAACGTCTAGTCATTTAGACTCTTGAGCTTCCTCATTGCAGGATGGCGCTGAAGTAGTTTCTCCCCAGAAGAGCAGTGGGGCTCTGAGACGCGGGGGTGGGTTAAAGCATTGCCTCCTCAGTCAGAGGTGGCTTTGGTGGGATGAGCAGTCAGGAGGAAGTCACGGCTGACCTTTCTCTGGATGGGCAGCTTCTCCTGGATTTCTTTACTCTCATTACCCATCTCTACTCCCCTCCTGACCCTTCCATATCTACCTCTTAGATTTCCTCTTCTGCTGCATCTCTTTCTGACTTCCTTCCCTATTCCTCTCCCCTCTCCCAATCTATCTACTGTTTCCTGGAATCTAGGCCCAGAACATGTTGAAGAAGGTGGAAGGCTTGGAGAACCTGAAGAATCTCACCACCTTGCATCTTAGAGACAACCAGATTGACACTCTGAGTGGCTTCTCCGAAGAAATGAAATCACTGCAGTACCTCAACCTGAGGTATGCACCCCCTCCAGGCCCCACCTTGCTCCTCCCCCTCATCAGGAGCAGCTTTTGAGGATGTTCTTCCTGGTCCCAATCCCCCAATCCTAGCCCGTTCTCAGATTCTCACCTCATCCTTCATCCTAATCCTCATGCCTCCTTTCCTTACTTTTTTCTGCATTATAACCATCTTAATTATAACACTGAGATCTTTATAGCCTGAGACCCCCAAATCCTTATGCATTCAGCCCACAGTTATTGAGTACATGCTCTATGCCAGTGCTTGTGTTGTGTTTCAGGAACATTTAAAGGCACCAGAGATGGTCCCTGTTCTCAAGGGACTCAGGCTGGCTCCAATGCTATGCTTTGTTTCTATCCCGTGTAGGTTTCTACTCTGCTTCTCCATCCTCTGGGCCCCAATTCCCCTTCACATTTCCTGCCTCTCTTACCCTGAGCCCCACCTGTAAGGCTCCTCTACTTATATAAAACACAAGATGTGCTCAGATGTGAGCAGAGAATATTTGAAAGGAAATCTCTAGATAGAAAAGCACTCAGGATCAGAGATTTTCTCTCAGCAATACTTGTCTGATGAAGATTTTATGTGTGTTTCATTAAGTAAAGACGTAAGAAAACTACCTCCTTAGTCAACAAAGCCTCTTAGTCAGTACTGGCAATGGAGCCGGGCAGCGTGGCTCAGTGGTTGAGCATCAACCTATGAACCAGGAAGTCACTGTTTGATTCCCAGGTTCCTGGGTTGATTCTTGGTCAGGGCACATGCCCAGGTTGTGGGCTTGATCCCTGATCCCCAGTATGGGGCATGCAGGAGGCAGCCAATCAATGATTCTCTCTCATCATTTATGTTTCTTTCTCTCTCTCCATTCCTCTCTGAAATCAATTGGAAAGATATATATATATATATATATTTTTTTTTTTAAAGGACACACACACGCAATGGAAACAGAATCACAAGTAGGAGAGGTGGTTTGGTTGCACCTTGAATCCCAACTCCAACCTTAATCCATGGAGCAATCTCTTGCTAATTAGCTCTGCCACATGGGTCTGGAAGGTGGAGGGGCTTCTGTCTTCCTGTTCATAGCCGAGGCAGGCATAGTGGACCCTTCTCAGTGGCTGTTCACTGGGGCGTTTGGAAGTCAGAGTAATGGAGCTGCATCGTCTCCATGACTAGGAGGTGCCTCTGGGGCCAAAGATGCGAAACTTCCTGCAACGCACAGGGCAGTCCCGAACAAAGGGCATGCGGCGCTCCCAGGGAGAAATACGGCCTGAGGATCAGCCCCTCCATGGAGATAAAGTGGAAACATTTAAACCCGATTTCATAAAGGCTTGAAGCAAACACATGAAAATAACTGCACGAGGAGACATAATTAGGAGATGAGGCTTGTTCTTCAGGAACCTCTAGGTTCCTTCCGGTGAGGAGCGAGACACAGCACTCACTACCTTGAGCTTCAATCCCATTTCCTTTATCCCTGCCCCAAGTCCTTCCAACCTCTGATTTAGGTGTGATTGACACAGAAGCCTGTCCCTGCAAGGGACATTCCCCTCTCCTCCCCAACTGCAAGACTGGGCTGTGACCTAGCTTTTCGCCGATCCGGAAGGATAAATAGGACACACTGCGGAATAGAATAGGCTCTCAGGGATTCCTTGAAGGACAGAAGCAGGACAGGAGTGGGGCTGGACAGCAACCCTGCAGCAAAGCTGGCAATGCCTGGCGGGCCAACCCATGGTGTTTCTAGGGAAGCTGGAGCCCGGGGGAGTGCCCCCCAGAAGCCCCCTTCCTGGCAGCTAGCCTCCAAAATCATTAATCCCATGACCCCCTCCCGACCGCACCCGCAGGGGCAACAATATATCCAACCTGCAGGAGCTCACCAAGCTTCGGAACCTGCCCAAGCTCCGAGCCTTGGTGCTGCTGGACAACCCGTGCACAGATGAGGGCGACTACCGCCAGGAGGCCCTGGTTCACATGCCACAGCTGGAACGCCTGGACAAGGAGTTCTTTGAGGAGGAGGATCGGGCTGAGGCCAATGAGATTCGCCAGAGGATGAAGGAGGAGCAGGAGCAGGAGGCTGATGCTGATATAGGGCAGGACTAGCCAGAGTAGTAGCCGCGGTTCTTCTCGCCTGCCTCCACGGAGAGTAAAGAGGCCAGCAGGGAGGCAGGCAGAGGAGGCCAGGGGCCTGGCACTTAGGGGGAGAGTGGAGCTGCTGTGGGAGGAGGTGGGCGAGGAAGGGATTAATCCAAGACCGCCCTTGGAGACATGGGGGTTAGGGGTCAGGGGGATGGGGGTGTCTCAGGGTGAGGAAAGACCAGCAGGACCTATCAGGAAGCCAGAAGAGTATGTGAAAGGAAATGGGGTGGCAGGCATAGCTGTTGGTGCGGGATGGCAGCCATAGCTGAGCTAGAGGGAGGGTCACTGTGAAGGCCAGGTCTGCGGCACGGGGGCGGTGGGAGGGAGGTAGTTGGTGGCGTATGAGGAGTGCAGCTGGGCAGAGGAGAGAAGGCAGGAGAGAGAGAGCCTGCATTAAAAGTCGGAAACTAAAAATAACAGGACACGGGGTAGGGGGGAGAAAGGAGGGCAGGGCGAGGCAGAGGCGCTGAGCAGAGGAGCCCAGGGAAGGGCAGCAGCTGGGCACTTCCGATGGGGGCAGGGGCAGCAGCGGGAATGCAGAGGGTTTACTGCTGCCCTTCCTCCAGGGGATCAAAGACACCGGCCCCCAGACCTGAGGAGCCTCCCCTGGGGGCTCCCCCACAGGCACACCCTCATCCGAGACAGAAGCTGACCTCAGCCCTGACCTCTGTGTAGGCACCTGGGCAGGGGGTGGGCTCGAGCTCCGCCTGGAGCCTAGAATTGGGCGTCCTTGAGGCGGATCCGGTGGCCTGCGGGGCAGCTCGGCTTTCGAATAAAGAGATATTTTGATACTTTTGTGTCCGCCCGGGCCTGGGAGAGCCTCTCGCTGCTCTGGCGGTGGCGGGCCTCGGGAGTCACATTACTCCGCGGCTGCGCCAGTCACTTTCCGGGGGGTCGGGCCGTGGGCAGCATCCAGCGTGGGCGCGGGGAAAGGGGGGCTCCGGGTCCCCCCATCCCTCCCGCATCACTTTCCCCCTCCCCTCCCCCCACCGCACCCCACCGGCCCCCCACCCGCACCCCCACAGGCGCCTCCGCCCGCGGCTCCTGACTCACGGGGGCTCCAGGTCACATGCGCCCGCCCGGCCCTATCGGTGCCTCCCCGCCCCCCCCACCCCGCCCGCCGCCCGCCGCCCGGGAGCCGCAGTCGCCGCCGCCGCCGCCACTCCCGCTC
>PVJN01065478.1:0-10249 GCA_004026805.1 Lasiurus borealis | reverse complement strand
AAGGGCAGAGGGTGGGGTGGGAACCGGGTGGAGGGGAGCTATGGGGGGAAAAAGAGGAATAATTGTAATAATCTGAACAATAAAGATTTATTAAATTTTTTAAAAGAAGAATACAAATCATGTTTGAAAGTAAGAACCTATGTCCAGTCTTAAGAAAAGTGAAAATGAAAACTACCCAGACATACTCCTTGTAGCCGAACACATGGTCAGCAGCTCTGGGATCTGGAAGGAACTGCGGGCAATGCCAGGAACCCGCTGCCGGCAGGCACGGTGTGAAATGGAACCGCTCACAGGCAGGGCTTCTCTGAGAACCACGCACCTGGCCGAACCAGCCAGCATGTGCCAGGTGTTTGCCGCCATTTAAAATGTTGCCATCAGTCTGAACCTCAGTCAGCGGGAACTCGGATGAACTTGTTCTGAATAAACAAAAACCTTCACACATCACCACCGCGAAGGACCTGGCACCGAACTGGGCGCTTGGGGGATCAGTACAGAGACAACCCCCCACACACACAGCTGTGCAGGACACCCGTGCTGCCCGGCGTGGAGTCACGGGAAACACTGGGACACAGGACGCTCCCCTGTCCACCCCCTTGAAAAGAAACCGCCTGTCAGCCTCAAAGGTCACCCCCAAGCACATCCTCCCTAGGAAACGGCGCGTCTACTTTAAGAGGAGGAGTGAAGTCTCCATTAAAAACATCCTGAGGTAAACATTAGAGACAACAGCTCTAGGAAAAGAGGCAATTTTCACAACAAAGCCCATCAAATCGCGTTAGCCAGCGGGCGTGTGAGGATGCCCTCTGTGCACCGTGGACTCAGGAAAGGAGCGCACAGACCACCCAGGAGACTGGGGGGTGGGGGAGAAGAAAGACACGGGCAGCCATCAAACCGCAGCCCTCGGCGTTCACCGGTGAGGTCTCCGCTCTCCTGTCCTTTTCCCCCACAAAGCCCCCGACCCGCACCCCGAGAGAGAAAACCAAAGCAGGACGGGTCACCGAGGCGAGGAGAGGAACACGAACGGCCGGAGCCAGGGAAAGGAGAGGCAGCTTTCCCCCGCTGTGCTGCGAGGCGGTCAGCGGGATAGCCAGGGCACCCGGCCCAGGCGGTCTCAGCCAGGAAGTCGGCGGCTGTCACTGCGTGGCCTGGCCGGGGCCGGGGGGAGGGGGGCGAGGTGACAGGGGTGGAGGAAGGGCTCATTTCCCATGCCCACCACCCTCTGACCACCCCCCTCCCCCAGACCCCTCCTCAGCCCATGCTGTGTGCTGCCCCCGCTCCCTCTGGGACCTCCCGTGGCGGGGAACTGGCCTCCAGGCCTCAGACCGGCCGCCGATGCTCCTGCGGCCATGGGTCACTCGGGCTCCTTCTCGCGCCTGCTCGTTCCCACGGAGCAACATCAGAGACATACCACCACGCGGGGTCTCCTCGCGCAGGAGCCATGGGGCGCTCTGGGCAGCGGGGACCCCGACTTCCTGCTCCCCTGCCAGAGCCCCCCCGTCTGGGCTGCTGCTCACCGGTCCGGCAGACAGGGGGGCATGGCTCCGTGCTGGCTCCACACGCATCTTCCTGGCCCTGGTCCCGGCCACTCACTCTAGGAATCGGCTCCGGCTCACCCTGGAGACACGGCCCCTGCCTCGGGCGAGCCGCTGCTTCCCTCTCGGCCTCTGCTTCCCCGCAGGAGGGAGGAGGGGGCTCCTCGGTGGCCAGGGTGGGCAGCGCCCCGGGGTTCCATCGGCAGCCCGCCGCCGGCTCCTCGGCCACGGTCATGGCGTGCCTGATGGCAGGAGCCCCCCGAGTCCTGGGCGGAGGCACGGGCTCCGGGCTGCTGGGGAGAGGCTGCCGGCCAGGAGGGAGCTCTTCTCCGGGGGCGCTGACAGCGGGGGGCACCTCCAGGTGGGAGCACTCAGACAGGGCCCGGCGCACGGCCTTCTTCTGCTGGGCTCCGGGGAACGGAGCCCCCTCCTCGGGAGAACCCCGCCTCTCCAGCTCCTGGTCCCGGTCTCGGGCCGGAGCGCCGGCACCCGAGCACGCCTGGGGGTCCTCCACTGGAGTGACGGGTGGCGTGGCGGTTGGGGGGTGCTCGGCAGTGGGGGCTGGGTGGGCCACGGCCACAGGTAATGCGGACCCAGGTTCCCGCTCTCCCGAGGTCTCACCGCCCCCCTCGCCCCCCTGGAGGCCCGGAGTGGTGCCCCGCTCTGGTCCTGGGGCTGCTGTCCCGGAGCCCGGCCCGCCTGACGCCGCGGGGTGAGCGCTGGGCTTCCGCACGCTGGTCTCCGGCCCCCGCCCGGGGAGGTCGGCAGCCCGGGGGAGCTCCAGGTCCGGCCCCTCCTCCCCGGCCTCGGCGGCTTTGTCTCCGTCCGGCCCCTCCCTGGGCTCCGGCTGGCAGGGGGCTGCCTTCTGGTGGCCCGAGCTCCGCTCCGAGGCCCGGCCGCAGCCCGACACCGCGCACCTGTGGCCCCGGTGGCCCGCGCCGGCCGGAGGCCCCCTGCTCTGCGGGCCGGCGCCCAGCCCTTTGTCTGGCTTCCCCTCCAAGAAGCAGAGCGGCGGCGGCTCCAGGAAGCTGACTCTCTTCACCAGCCCGTCTCGCAGCTGCCCCTCCACGCTGACCTTGAGCCCGATTTCATTCAGTCTGCCCTCGGTCCTCTGCCATTCAAACCCGGCGTGGCTGATGTCTTTGGGGGCCTCCATCGGCCACCGGCGGGCTTGCCCCAAGGGAGCCGCTGTCCGAGGCGCAGCGCCACGCGCTCTCCCCCGCCGCCTCCCGCTCCTGGGGCTCTGACACCGCCTGCGAGCAGGAGCGCCCGGAGCTGCAGGAACGGCAGCCAGTCCCCGCATCCAGACAAACCCACCGGCCCCCTGCTGCTCCCTGCAACTCGAGCGGCAGGCGCCAAACCAGGTCCGAGCTTTACGGAGAGGAGGAGGGAAGGAAGGGAGAGGAAGGACGCGCTGTGCCACTTCTGCCCGCTCCGTGCCGCTGTGAGTGAACACGTGATTTCTGCAAACGAGCACCCGGCAGCACGCACTCTCGCGCACGGCATGGAGCCACGTGGGTGCCGAGGGCAGGCTCACTCTGCTTTCACTGCCGTGGACCCGTGGGCGCCACGCACTCCCTTATCTGACCCGGCACCCACTCAGAAAACCGCTTTAAAAATAAGCCAGACTCAGCTGCCAATCCCCAGCCATAACCCTGAAGGAACAAGGATTCCAGAAATTGCTCAAAATGTCACTCAGTCCCCCAATGTTATATGGAAATTGGAGGCATTCGTTTGCTGCCATAGCAACTACAAACTCACAGGAAAACAGATTCGAGCGGAGTCCCCAGAGCCAGGGAGAGCTTCCCGGAGCTCCGCCCGCGGCCGTCCCACACGAGGTCCAGATGGATCCGGTGACCACAGACCCCTCCCCTTTCCACCCGGCCCTGCTCGCTGGGCTCCTGGGACAAGCTGGTGGCCAGCCTCAGCCCCACCTGCTTCTCCCAGCCCGGAGCTTGCCACGGCCCTGGGAACAGGGGGCATTCGGCCTCCTCCGGCCGCCGAAAGGTGGGCACCGGCACCAGGCTGGGGTCTGCCCGCCCCCAGGGCCAGTGCCCGCTCTAGTGCAGCACAGCTCTCTGCTGCCCGGCCTTTGAGCTTGAACATCGAACACTCAGGATGGAGGGACCCACAGCAGACCATTCTCCGGGGGCAGGGGTTCCACTAAAGGACAGGGGGTCACCCACCTTGAACAAAAGCCGTCTTGCCTCCGAGCCACCAAGCACCCTGAAACCGAGCTGTGCAAGATTCACCTAGAACACACGCGTCTTTTCCCAAGGTGAGGAACGTCGGCTCGGTTCCTAAAAGCCACTGGCAATCAGTGGCAGCGACTTCATGGGGTTTTAGCCGGGCCTTCAGGTAAACCCTCCTCTCCGGGCGTCAGAGATCGCTGAGCCACTCACAGCCGTTTCCGCCCTGGAGCCTCCGCCCCGAGCTCTGCCTTCTCGGTGGCACAGGCCACTCGCCACTGACCCAAGTCCCCAGCAGGGCGGCAGTGCTGCACACAAGGAGAGAGCGTGGAACTCCGTCTAACCTGCGCCTCTCCGGCCTCTCCGGCCTCCTGGCCTCAGCAGCTCGGTAGCGAGGCCGGCTCGTCGGAGAACATCCCAGTTCCCGTCACCGCACTCTACACCGCACGCTCGCTTAGGCCAGTGGTCGGCAAACTCATTAGTCAACAGAGCGGCAAACCACAGCAGCTGGTGAGCCGCAGTTTGCCCCCCCCTGGCTTAGGCACAGGACAGGGGCACTGTGAGACGAAGGTGGGGCCAGCAGCTGGTGCTCACTGGTGATGGGAGCGAGAGGAGCCTGGGCTCAGGCAGCGGCAGGGATGGAGGGGGTCAGAGTGCGCCCGGGCCTCTCCTCTGCGCTGGCTCACAGGGAGGTAAGGACGGGAGGGAAGGGGCGCAGCTGGTGCGGAGGGTGCTGTCGCAATGCAGTCCGGACAGGCCAGAGGCAAAGCGTGGGATTCCCTCAGAGAAATCAGGTGGGGGCCACAAACTCCCCCATTCCACGGGCCACTCCCCCAACACGCACACTCTCTCTCTCTCTCACTCATTTACTGACACTGTCTGTCTTTGGTTGGGGGTAACCTGGCGTGGAGTCAGAAGACCATGTGTGAAGGTCTCTGGGCCACCTAACCGTTCTGACTCTGAGCAGGCCATCCAACACGCCTCGCCTGTCAACCCCGCCCGCCCGCCCGCCGGCTCCTGGTCCCCGGCGGCTGCTGCTGGCTTAGGCTCCGTGCCCCAGGGCCCGGTCCTTTCTGGCGAGCTTTTGGCTCAATAAATCCTTTCTTTCCGAAGAGCTTTCTGCCCTGGAAGTTCTGTTTGTTTAACAACCCAGCCCCTAACATGGCTTCTTCCTGCTCTGGCAACACTTCCCTTGCCCGCCTTTCTCGGGATTCGGAAGCTGCAGCATAACCGTGTCCACGTGCCTTTCCTGGGAGCGTGTAGAGGGCGGGAGTCACCCTGTCTGTTCTGCCACTGGGTGTCCAGCCCGGCGCCTGGCACACACCACGCAGGTTCTGCGGCAGACGGGGAATGCCCTCTGCACGGATGCTGAGTCACGTGACTCGTCGTCCCACCACTCCACGGGCCTGGACAGGTGCCGATGGGAAAAGTCCTGGGGCTGAAGGTGCTTAGGTTCCACTCTGCCAGTCTGAGGAAAGGGCACGCGGTCCCTCCCGGCGTCGGGTGAGGGCGGTCTCCGGCTCTGTCAGCCCAGCGGACAGGCCGCCAAGCCTCGTGGGAGCCGGCTCCGCTCCGCCGCGTCCCGATCTCAGCGGGAGCCCCGGCAAACGGTCCCGGCTCCGGTTTGATGTGTGCGAGCCACAACCGGCTGCCCTGCATTCCTCACCCGTTACTCAGGCAACAGAGCTACTTTCCAGATCGACCAACTGCTCCGTTCCTGTCTCCGGAGACAGTTTCTATAAATCACTATGACAATACAAGTCAATAATTCTACTGGTCACAACGACGTGGCTCTCATAAAAGCCGAAGGCTGTAAAACTGCTCTCTCTTTGCTTAGCAAACACTTTAAAACCACATTCAACTACATTTTAGAAACATTTCTCAGTACACGAGCATCATGCTTCTCCCTGATTAACTTTCCAAAGCTGGAATGCAAACAGACAAAAGAAGAAAACTGGAGCTAGTGATCTGATTGATATGACCCTTGACCACGGTGATTCATATGGGGACCCACAAAACGGAGGCCACCCCAGTGTCCGGCCCACATCCCCACAGTGTCCGGCTCTACGGGAACACCCTCGTCACCCATCACCCTCCGTTGGCCTTAGCTCGGCTCCCCGGCCCAGAGAGCAGGACCTCTCGCTCTGAGGAAGTCCGTATCCAGGCAACAGCCTCATCAGCAGCTCAGCCTTTGTCACCGCAGAAAGTCAGCCAGAGGGCGAAAGGGGAAAAGCGAGGGGGGAGGGGTGCAAGGGAAGACCCTCCTTTTAAAGTGGAACAGCGACATGTGCTGCACTCCTTTAAAGACTACGTAGATGCTCTCGTGAACTGAGGTGCAGAGAAGTGTTTCAGGGCGAAGACAATCAGAGACAGGGCTCCCTCCGCACGCAGGACACTTCCCTTTAGCTGCGTGTATGGAATTCTCAGGGACTCTCAGTACGAGTCGGCCGGCCCGATGAGAAAGCCACAGGAGAGAGTAGGCGGGAAGGAAGCGATGGGGCCAGGCCTTCACCAGCGGCACTCCAGCTCTGAGTGCGGCGAGTGCTAAAACCACCCACTGGTTCCCACATCTGCACACAGTTTACGTAGGTGCCAGGCCCTTGACACTGTTAGCATTTGGGATTTATGAAGTTTCACACCGGGAGCACGTCCACCGTAAACAGACATCCCGGCTGAGGGAAGACAGCGGAGGCTCCAGCAGGAAAGAGGAGGCGGCGGCTAGAGAAGAAGGAGGCGCTGCTGCCGCAGAGGGAGGCGGGCACAGCGTCCACCGCCGTCCGCCGGGAGCACCACGTGCCACGACCCGGCTCTCCGCCTCCTGGGCTCCAGGGCGGCGTCTACGGGGCAGCAGCACGCACGGGTCCACCACGTCACCCCTTCAACGCCCCCCTTTTCTCACAGGCTGTGCTCCGATGGGAGGGGGCCCTGGAGAGGGAGACTTCCATCTTACTCTCCCCCCTTTGTATCACGTGACTGCACTCCCTGCAAAACGAGTACAAAGAGAGTTGAACTGTTCAAGTACAGAGATGACGTCCATGTTAGGGAAAGGCGGTCAGAGAAGAAACACAACCCACCCCTCTCTGCAAGCCGCTCGGCGAGGCCCCTCCACGGCCTCGGAGCCGGGCCGAGGCAGGCCCCACAGCGCGACAGCACCGCCTCCTGCCACACCAGACCACCCTCTCTACGCTCGGGGAAGAGACTGAACAAAGTGATGGCCAGGTTCAGGAGTCTCTGCACCCCTGCATCCCTGCCGAGCAAGCGAGCGCGCCGCAAGCTGTGAACCCAGTGGAAGCCCGGACAGAGCCCGGGACTAACCAACGCTGGAAAGCTCCCCGATTCCACCTCGTCTTCGCTGGCAGCAAGGGAGCTGACCAGATAAGCGGAGAGGATGAGAAGATCTCAGGCAAAGAACCACCTCCAGCACTGCACTCCCACCTTAGCGCCCCTACTGGGAACAAAGCACGCACAGCATACGCTCCACCTCAACAGGCCCACAGAGCACCCAGTACCGTCCAGGGCGAAGCCGCCCCGGCGTTGGACGGGCTGCGAAGGCCAAGTGCGCCTTCTTCTTTTCCGGAGGTGGTAGCTGGTCGGACACGCTGGGGATAGGCTGGGGAAAGTCAGGGTTAGGATGAATTTTCCAGGGGGTGTGTGTGAGGGGGGTAGGAGGGAGGATAACACTTCTAACTCTTTAAGGAATCATCTTTCTTAATCTCATGTGAATTACTTGATGGATTGGAGCCAAAAACGACACGTGGGCAAGTTTCACAGACTTGCCCGTGGATGTAGACTGTGGGATGGACACGGTCTAGGCCCAAAGCTCTACCCAGGGGCAACGGGGGGCCCACGGCTGGACCAGCGAACTGTGAACGAGGAGCTGCATCACGAGGGCCCTTCCCTCATCTCTCCCGGAGCCCAGGTGACGCCTGGACAGTCCGTCCTACCAGCGCAAGGGACAGGCCAGGGTGGGCACGAGTAGGCGGAGAGTTAATACCATGCGACACTCATGCAGTAACAATCATAAGTAATATTGTAAGAATCACTGTTTTACACACTCACCACTGCAAACCTACTTTTGCCCACACTAACAAATAAAACCCATGCACGCAGCTAGATGCCAATGCTCTGTCCTCCTCACGCCAAATGATGATCAAGCGTGGCTGGGACCTGCACACACACAAGGCACACTTTAAACAGAAAGTTAGGAATAGTGGAGGGTGACAGCCTTCTGCAAACCAATTCGCTGTTGAAATTCAACTCCACCTAAACCTCGAGGCTCCTGGCGGGGCAAAAGGCATGCAACCAAGTCCCCAGCCTCCTTAGCGGGACAGCCGTGCCTCGGCTGCAGGAGCAGTTAGAGGTCACACGTTCGCATGCCAGCACACGGGTGGTTAACGGGGAGCAGTCAGTCCGGAGCGGACTCGGCCACAGCACACACCGCCCGGCAGGCGCCTACCGCTGCACGTGGCCTCCTTCGGTCCCTCGCGCTCCCGGGCCGGGGCCTTCGGCGACGGGGGAGCGAGTCCCCGGGACTTGGTGGGTCTCATGTAGCCTCTCAGCGGCTCGGCCGCTCTCCGTCCTTCCTTCCTCCCGGCACCCAGAGCCTCCGGCTCAGCTGGTGCCGTCGTGTCCTCAGGTGCCTCCGGGGGCCCCTCTCCGGGGGCTGGGAGCTGAGGGCCCCGGTCAGCAGTCCCCGCGACCTGGGGTTCTGGTGCTGGCGAGGACGCACCTGCGAGTGCTGTGGTCTCAGGGGCCAGGCCGGGTCCTTCCACCTTCTCCTTCTCGCTTCTTGGAGTCACGAGAGTCAGATCCATCTCTGTGTTCCCAGCAGGGGCGGCCCGGGCCGCTGTGCCCTCGGCGTTCTGCGCCTCACCGAGAAGAGGCTTCGGTGCTCTGTCTCCCGGGAGGTCGGGAGTCTGGGCGGGAGCAGAACCCTCCGCAGCCCCTCGCTCTGTGTTCACCGGAGACGCTGGGACGGGACTCCCACCGGCACGCGCCCCGCGGCCTCCGAGCTCGCATGGCGGGCGCTGGTCTGCGGCGGGCGCTGCGGGGCGGTGGCCCGTGGCTGCTCCTGTGGCTTTCTCTCCTGGAAGCGTGGCTGCTCCCCTCGGCACTGACTCCGAGTCTCGCCCCCCTCGCCCCCCGTCTCTCCCCGCTTTGCCTTCCGCGGGAGCAGCAAGCTCACCTCTATTCTCGAGACCGCCGTCCCCAGGGCGCGCCCCCGTTTCTGCGGCGGCGGGGGTCAGGGCCCCTCCTCCGGGGCTGGCGAGGGGTGGGGCAGCGGAGGCCGAGGCTCTCCCTGCCTCCGGGCCGCCCTCTCTGCTGCCAGGACCCACCACTAACTCGGAGGCCGGGGACAGAGCCGTCCCCTGCCCACTTCCTGCCAAGGTGCCCGTACAGGACGCCCCTCCCTTTGCTAACGGAGGGCGGGGGGCGAGCAGCTTTTCACAGGCGGCCGGGCCCGGAGCCTGGGGCGGGGGCGACCTGCTCCTGAGCTCGGGTGCGGGGGGGCCGGTGGAGGTAATATTCCTGTTCTCATCCACCTCGCCCCTTCCCTCCGCGCCGGGCTCTCCTGTGGCTTCCCCGGGAGCACGTCTCTCTGCCGCCTCTGCCTCATCCTCCACTCTGTGGGTCTCAGGAAAACGGCGTCCACCCTGCTTGCTCCCCCCATCCTCAGCCCTCGCACTGGGCCTGTCCCTCCCTGCGGGGCGCCCGGGGGCGGCCTCTGCCTTTCGCTCCGCGGGCGGGGCCCCCTGGCTGCGGTCCTGGCCGCTCACAGCTGTCCCCGTGGTGGCGGCGGCGACTTCAGTGCCAGCAGAACCCTTGACTGAGTTTGTGTTGTTCCCACCCAGAGCCCCGAGCCCCAAAGAATGAGCCTCAGGACGTGTGCCTGTCCGGCCAGCTCCCCCCACTGCGGGCGCGTTTGCCGCCGGTGGGCCCAGGGGCTCGGGACTCCCGGGGAAAGGCCTGGGTGGGTGGGCGCTGCCGCCGGCACCCGCGTCCTTCCCCACAAAAGCTGGGCTCGGGGCTTCCCCGCTGCTCTCCCCACCGGCAAGCTGCTGGGAACAACTGCTTTTAAACTTCTTGTTTTTGCCTTCGCTGCTTCTTTTCTTAGGCTTTTCAGAAACCCGGGGAGCTGCCTCGCGGTCCAGCCACGGACACTTTCCTTCTCTGCTCTGGTGGCCGACACCCAGACCGAGGGCCGCCGCTCCCCCGTCTGCGGCAGCGCCCGCAGGCGGAGTCATGCCTGACCCACTGTCTGAAGGAATCACCATCTGCAGGGTGCCGGCCGCACGAGGGTCCGTCCCCTTAGCACTCCCCCTGACCACTGCCTTAGCGTCCGTCTTCTCAGGTTCCCCCCTGACCACTGCCTTAGCGTCCGTCTTCTCAGGTTCCCCCCTGACCACTGCCTTAGCGTCCGTCTTCTCAGGTTCCCCCCTGACCACTGCCTTAGGGTCCGTCTCCTTAGACGCCCCCCTGACCACTGCCTTAGCGTCCGTCTTCTCAGGTTCCCCCCTGACCACTGCCTTA
>PVJN01065477.1:0-10249 GCA_004026805.1 Lasiurus borealis | reverse complement strand
AAAATGTATTTTTAAGCACCAGACACAGATGTGTTAAACTTGCATTAAGAAGTATATAATCTGCCGAGACCAGTTTGGCTCAGTGGATAGAGCGTCAGCTTGCGGACTGAAAGGTCCCAGGTTCGATTCCGGTGGGGGGCATGTACCTTGCTTGTGGGCACATCTCCACTGTGGGGCATGCAGGAGGTGGCTGATCGATATGTCTCTCTCATCGATGTTTCTGACTTTCTATCTCTCTCCCTTCTTCTCTGTAAAAAAAAATCAATAAAATATATTTTTAAAAAAAGAAGTGTATAATCCACATGTAATTACCTATCAAATAATATATCTTAAAACAATAAAGGAAAATGGCTTATAGGAATGCTCTACACAGATATGGAAAGCAAATGAGTAACACAATGGTCTGCACAGGGAGGTAGAGCCATGGTAATAAAGGGTGATAGATGATTTAAGAGGAGGGTGGGTGTAATTAACTAAATTCTCTTTCATCCAGTCTGTCAGTACAACCTGAAATTAACAAATTAAGCAAGAAATATACTGTATTTTGTTTTGAGATAAAGACCAAAAGGACCATAAGAGAAACAACCAAAAGAATTAACATATGTCAAATTTCAGAGGGAAGGCAGAGGTGGGTGGGTGGAAAAAGATTAATAAAGAACTTGTATGCGTACATGCATAACCCAGGGACACAGACAATAGTGAGGTGGAGGCCTGAGGCAGGTGGCAGGGGCGGGCTGGAAGGAGTCAATGGGGAAAAAAGGGGGACATATGTAATACTTTCAACAATGAAGATTTTTTTTAAATGAAAAAGCAATCTTAAAAATAATACAGAATTAATATAGTTGCATATGTAGCATGGGATAGAAGAAATGCAGAACCCAGGCTTGTTAGTTTTCTTCCCAGTCTTTCTGTGAGTTTTGATATGTATGGTTTCGTTTTTCTTTTGGACAAATGATTTTGTTTATATAGGTACCTTAATAAAAGACATTAATTATGTTAAATATTATAACATGTGAGGCTGTAAAAGACATGCTTAGGGTCACAGTTTGGAAATTTGGGGGAGATGGGGATCCAGGAGCACCCCTGCAAGGGAAGGCGTCGATTCTAATCTGGACTCTGCCACTAACTAGCTGTGTTACCTTGGTAAGTAATTAAACTTTCAGGTCAGACCACTTCGGCTGTGAAATGAGAGATCTTGTTTGAGTCATCATTCAAGAGCATTCCAATTTTAAAATTCAATTTTTTCCCTATCACTTCAGTGCAACATTTAACTTTTGGTCATAATATTATTACCTCTTTTTTTAAATTTTTGTTGTTGAAAGTATTATATAGGTCCTCCTTCCCCCTTTCTCCCTCCACTGACTTCTAGCATCTCCCTACCCCAGGCCTTCACCACCCTATTGTGTGTGTCCATAGGTTATGCATGTAAATTCTTTGATTAATATTTTTATCTCTTAGTGAGCACTAACACAGGCCCAAATCCCTTCACCGACATCTCTGTCAGATTTTCTGTGCCTGACAGCCCATTTACATTGAGATCTCTCCAAAGTAATAGGAGACACCTCCCTTTGAGATCCCTGCTGTTGAATGCTGGATTAAAAAAAAAAACACAAACAGTAAAAGGGTTTGTTGAGGGGAGAGGGAGTGAAGACAGGAAGGAGGGGAGGGTTGGAGATGCAGAGTGCTGCACAGAACTCTACTTCCCTTCAATCTCTGTAACTCTGAAGAACAAGGGATGTGCCTGTTCCAGACTTTGTCGGCTTCACACCTAGACTGTACACTGCGGATTTTAAAGCTTAAAAAAAAAATGGCACATCCTACTACATGAAGGATGTCTTTCCTTTTTGGCTTCCAAGTTCCTAGAGCAGCATTTCTCAACCTGTGGGTCGCGATCCCTTTGGGGGTCAAACGACCCTTTCACAGGGGTCGCCTAAGATCATCAGAAAACACATATTTCCCATGGTCTTAGGGACCAACGCAAAATGTAGCAATGTAGTTTACTGTTGTTATATGAAGACTGTTGCCCATGCTACACCACGATTCAAGACAAAATTTCATTTATTTGTAATTAGAAATAAAATATTTCACAATATATAACTACATATTGTTTTTGTGATTAATCACTATGCTTTAATTATGTTCAGTTCGTAACAATTAAAATACATCCTGCATATCAGATATTTACATTACAGTTCATAACAGTAGCAAAATTACAGTTATAAAGTAGCAACGGAAATAATTTTATGATTGGGGGTCACCACCACATGAGGAATTGTATTAAAGGGTGGCAGCATTAGGAAGAAGTTGAGAACCACTGTCCTAGAGGATCTGCTCACTCTGGAATCATCACCCCCACAGGCACCATGGTGGCAGTGATCGATTCCGATTCCGATGCCGTCAGCCTGGAGGAGGGAGCACACCCAGACACCAGGAATCCTCATCCTTGCTGAGCCAAAGGGACTGGGGCACAGGTAATCCTGCTGCGAACTGGCACCTTCGAATTACTCAGGCTCCACTTACTGCCCATCCTTTAGAATTCAGATTCATATGCATTTTCCTTTTTAAAAAACAGGACAATTTTTACTTTTCAAATAAATGGAGGGCCTTAGTTTTAGAATTGAGTAGTCAAAGCCTTTTACATCTGTATTCTTGGGGAATAGCCCGTCACTACACCATGCACTATCCTATTTATTGGCTGTTTATCACTCTATTCTATTTCCTTAAAGGCCCCAAGTACCAATAAAATAAAATTACACCGTTCTGAATCACTCCTGGCAATTTTAATTCAGCATTTTGGATGTTTTCATATTTCTAATCCCCATTAGAAGTTGTGATTAAGTGTGCCTGTCTAGCTTCTAGTTCTTGTTTTTATAACTGTGTCACTTTGAATGGTTTTTCTGATGTATTTTTCCCAGTGAAATTTAATTATATGGACTCAAGGTTATAGTTTAGAAAAAGCTCATATGAGTGACTAACTTAAACCCAACTACTATGAAGTCATAAATCCCTACGGCTGTGCTTAGATTATGAGGGGGGAAATTAGAGTGAGTTGCTGTTGGTGTTTTTAATTCATCCAGGTTTTATCTGATTTTGTCAAGTCTACTGCACATGCAATTGCAAAATGTTAAGCATCTCTTATCTTTGAAAGTTAAGCTTATATGGTTTTGATTCAGTTAACACAACAAGCATTTGTTGCACACTTGTTTTTTATTTTAATTTTTTAATATATCTTTTATTGATTTCATAGAGGAAGGGAAAGGGAGAGATAGAAACATCAATGATGAGAGAGAATCATTGATTGGCTGCCTCCTGCACATCCCCCACTGGGGATAAAGCCCAAAACCCAGGCACGTACCCTTGGCTGGAATCGAACCTGGGACCCTTCAGTCCGTAGGCTGACACTCTATCCACTGAGCCAAGCCAGCTAGGGCTGCACACTTGTGCAAAGGATTGTGTGAATACGTAAGGGATATCAAAGTGAATAAAATAGAATGGATGCTTTCAAAAGAGGAAAGTTTTCTTCTAAAAGCAGATGGGAGCAAGGGCCATAGCCCACTGAAACCAACTGGAGGGAAGTGGGGAAGGGGGAAGCTTCATTTCACCTCGAGGATTTTGGGAGCCTTTTACGAGGAAATAAGATTTGATTTGGTCCTTGAAGAATTGATCAAAACTTCATAGGATGACATGTAAAGGGGACAAAAATACATTTCAACAAAAACAGAATTAATAGTCTTAGTATAGAAGCACCATACCATATATACCATATCACTCATAATGTATAACACAAATATAACAAAGGGTTTCTATCTTGAATATACATAGCAATATATGTATTAAAAAAAAACACTTAAACCCTCAGAAGAAAATCAAGTCCAAGACATTTTTACAAAAGAGAAAAATGTATGTAATTAACACATCCATGCTCAAAGAAATGCAAACTCAAACAATGATAAACTTTTAAGCATTTCAAGTTGCAAAGTTTTATTTATTTATTTTTAAAATATATTTTCATTGATTTCAGAGAGAGAGAGATAGAAACATCAATGATGAGAAAGAATCATTGATCAGCTGCCTCCTGCTCCCGCCCACCCCCCAACCCCCACCCCACTGGGGATCCAGCCCAAAACTCTTGACTGAAATCAAACCCAGGACCCTTTTAGTCTGCAGGTTGACACTCTATCCACTGAGCCAAACAAGATAGGGCAGCAAAGAGTTTTAGAAATTAATATTCAGGACCTTCAAGGTATAATAAAATGGATATTCTTGCATAAACCGGCACAATCTTTCTACATAACAACTTGATATTAGAAATCAAAAGCCACAGAAGAGTTCATATTTTTGCCCTCCCTCCCAAACCCACATGATCCACCATCTAAAAATCTGGCATGAGGAAATAATTGCAGTATGTCTAAGGTTTATTTGCAATTTCACCATAAAAATATCCCTTACAAAGCAGAATGGTTAAATAGGTTATGCTATACATTTCTGAGGGAATATCAGTCACTCAAAATTAAGTTCAGAAAGAATTTTTAAAGACATGAAAAATAGCTAGTGATTCACTATTGAGTGAATAAAACAAGATACAAGCAGTATCTGCAGTATATTCCCAGGATATATATTAGAACATATATAAAGACTAGAAAAATACTATCAAAATATTTACAGTAGTTATCTCTGGATGAAATTAGATTTGCTTTCTTCTCTATATTTTATTTTCTGCATTTTGTTCATTTGAGCATATACTTTTATCATTAGAAAAAGGTAACTCTTTATACAAACTTAGTATTTTTCCATCCTTCCCCCTTCACAACTGAGCCCAACAAATTTTACGATCAGAACCACCTATCTCTGATAGTGTGCTCTCCATCTAAAAATTCATGTTTCCTTTGCAAAGCTCTTTGTGGCATTTGCCTAAATCAAATCCAAATCTGCCCTCTGCTGCTCTACTTCACAAAAATTTCTCTCAAGGAAAGACCCCTAAGTTATCATTAGAAATTTAAGACTTTCTTGCTCCATACCCTAGACCAGTGGTCGGCAAACTCATTAATCAACAGAACCAAATATCAACAGTACAAAGATTGAAATTTCGTTTGAGAGCCAAATTTTCTTAAACTAAAATTTCTTCTGATGCCACTTCTTCAAAATAGACTTACCCAGGCCGTGGTATTTTGTGGAAGAGCCACACTCAAGGGTCCAAAAAGCCGCATGTGGCTTGCAAGCCACAGTTTGCTGAACACTGCCTTAGACCTTTCATCTGAGAATTAACACATACAAACACAGAGAATATGGCTCTTTGATATCGCTTTTTAACTGGGAATTAGCTCTACCCAAAACTTTTTTTCTCTAAATTCCAGGCTTTATTTATACAACACAGATCAGCTGCTTTTATGTATCTCCATTTCCTATATTCAATCTGCCGAGTCCAGCACAGGCAGATTCGGTGAGCCTGAGGAGGGGTGGTAAAGGATTAAAGAAGACAGACAAGATAATATAGCTGGGCTTGGTGGGATGCTGCTTCTCTGATGGAGAGACAGTGGCATGGCCTGCAAACCAAGTGTTTATTTTATAGTCAGAGCACACAAAGCAAAATAAGGGTAGTGGTCAACATGTTTACAATGTTCTTGTGAGTTTCACCTTGTTTTGGCAGCACTTGCTGCACCTCCCACAGCCCATTAGCTCCCTAGAAAGGAACTAGGGAGGGCTATAAGGTCAAGCTTAATTATGGTAGGAGAGCTCTGCCCTCTAAGGTGGGACTTGTTTGTGGCTTTGCCACAGGTCAGTCCAAGGCTTGACCCAATAGCCACTCCCTACACAATCTACTTAGGAGAGATACCTGAAGTCTATGACCAAATTTGCTGAAGCCCTGACCCTACAAATAAACCCTCATCACATATATTAATACCTCATTTTTATAACCAGAATTTATTAATGATGAGTAGGGAAAAAATTCATATATTTTTGGAATCCTGAAAATTCAGGGCAATAGCAGATACATTCTTAGTGTTTGGAGAAAGGCCAATATGGGGTAAAACTATGTAACTGATGGGCACTTCAAGGAGAAAGATTCATTTGGTGTGAATTTATTTTCTGAGATGAACTCCCCATGATTAACTGAGGGCCAAAATTTTGTATATAATGAGTCTAGAGGCCGTCTGCTTGCACTCTGGGCTTCCCACACTTTACCCTGCTCCATTATGCCACCTGAGTCAACTATTTTAAGGGAGTAGCTGATTTCATCTTTTGAAGTAATGGACTAAGACCTACTCCATGCAATCAGAATGGCATAATTGCATAGTTATTTCCTCATTTGTATATAAACTGACCAGTAAAAACTGCTCCATAACAATTAATTGGGACACATAATGCTGACCAATCAGAACCTTGGGATTCAAGCCAATCAAAAGCATACAAATTTGGATACTAACAGGGAACATGGGTGAGAACTTTCTCTATAAAAGGTATTCTCCCCACTTTGTATAATCAGAGCACACTTTTTGTTTCTGGTGAAGGCTGCATTTCCCATTTTGCAGATTATTACCTGAATCAAGTCTCTCCTTCTTGCCCCATTTTTGGATTTGCTATCACTGGTAAGAAACTCAAGCCCCTCTCTACTCCCATGGGACTCTGACTGCGGGCTGAGGAAATCCCTCCTTGTCTCAGCTTCTCCCTCCCACTCTGCTTCTTTCCAGAAGCCCTATATTCCTCCCATTCTTTCACAATGAGCTGAGAAGGTGCATTATACCCATCACCTAAATCTTATAGCCAGTTTCTCTTTTCTTAAAGGAAGGAAGGGTTGACTCTTCAAGGTCTCCTGGATAGTGAGAAAATATTTCAATATTTATATTTAGGGCATCAAAGAATACACAAAACACGATATAAAGTGTCTTAAAGTGAACAAGTCTGAACAGTTAGATCCTGCCCTTTCCATGTTTATTTTCTCAAGTTAATATAATCTTACTAGAGGCCATGTGCACGAAATTCATGCACAGGGATGTGTGTCCCTCAACCCAGCCTGCACTCTCTCCAATCTGGGACCTCTTGAGAATGTCCAAGAGAAGTGGAAAGTCAGCTGCTGGGGTTGGGCCTAAACGGGCAGTTGGACAATCTTTTTACAATCCAGGACTGCTGGCTCCCAACTGCTCACCTGCCTGCCTTCCTGATTGCCTCTAACCACTTCTGCTTGCCAGCCTGATCACCCCCTAATCACTCCTCTGCCAGCCTGATTGATGCCTAACTGCTTCCCTGCCAGCCTCTTTGCCCCTTACTGCCCTCCCCTGCAGGCCTGGTCACCCCTAACTGCCCTCCCCTGCAGACTTGATTCCCCTCAACTGCCCTCCTCTGCAGGCCTGGTCCCCCCCCCCACTGTCCTTCCCTGTAGGCCCGGTTGCCCCCAACTTCCCTCTTCTGCTAGACTGGTCACCCCTACCTGCCCTTCCCTGCAGGCTTGATCACCTCTGACTGACTCTCTTGCAGGCATGGTCCCTACTAACTGCCCTCTCCTTCTGGCCATCTTGTGATGGCTATCTTGTGTCCACATGGGGGCAGCCATCTTTGACCACATGGGGGCAGCCATCTTGTGTGTTGGAGTGTTGGTCAATTTTAATATTACTCTCTTAGTAGATAGGTTATGGTTCACAATCACAATACACTAGTTCCACATTATTTTCATCCATTTACTCACTTCCCTTTCTCAACCCTTTTTCAGGTGCCTGAAGTACACTTACCTTCATTTCTCTTTTCTGTTTAACAATTAAAGCAACTTCTTTGAGAAGGGATATTCATTGATATTTTACCCATGTCAATCTTACATAATTTATTTTAAAGTTATTCTAAACTGGAGACCCAGTGTACAAAAATCTGTGCACTTGTGGGGGAGGGGTCCCTCAGCTCAGCCTGTGCCCTCTTGCAGTCTGGAACCCCTTGGGGGATGTCCACCTGCCCATCTTAGGCCCACTCCCTGGGGGATTGGGCCTAAACTGGCAGTCAGACATTCCTCTGGCAGTCTGGGAGCCCTTAGAGCTGCCAAGGAGGCAGAAGAGGCTCCCACCACCACAGCTGCGCTCACATGTCAGCCCAGCTTCTGGCTGAGTGGCACTCCCCCTGTGGGAGCACAGTGACCATCAAGGGCAGCTCCTATAATTGATTATCTGTCCCCCAGTGGTCAGTGCACATCATCATGACCAATTGTTCCTCGTCATTCTGCCATTAGAGTCAATTTTCATATTACCTTTTATTATGTAGTTTTCTTGATTTTTCCCTCCTTCCATTCTCCACTTCTGGTTTCTTTCTTTTTTTTAATCTTTATTGTTAAACATATTACATATATCTCATTTTTTCCCCTATTAACCTCCTCCAGCCCACTCACACCACTCATCCCAGGCCTTCACCACCCTACTATCTGTGTCCATGAGTTATGCATATAAAATCTTTGGTTGCTTATCTCCCACATACCCCCCTTTCCCAAGCCTTCCCTCTGAGATTTCACACTGTTTCATGCTTCCATTTCTCTGAATACATTCTGATCATCAGTTGATTTTGTTAATTAGATGAGTGAGATTGTGTGATACTTATATTTCTCTGAGTGACTTATTTCACTTAGGACGATACTCTCTAGATCCTTCCATATGCTTTCTCAAAGAGGAAGAGATTCTTCTTCTTTTTACTGCTGCATAGCATTCCATAGTATGCTTCTGGTTTCTGTAGAACAGCATGGAATTAGGAAGTGCTGTCAGGACTAGAGTAGGTGTGACATCTCCCTGTCCCATAAGCCCTTCCTGAAATGCCTCAGTCTTGTACACAGGGGATCAATTCCCTGAGTCAAAGGTAACAATAAGCCTTTGCACTCTCTCATACCCTAACAGGGTTTTGCCTCTATGTAACTTTGTGACCACTTTCTACTTCAGATTACTTTCCTTCTCCTCTGGACCTGGAGGTCTCACCTGAGAAATCCTGTAGTAGCTGCTTATCCATTCCTATGTTACCAGAAAGCTGACTTAGTCACACTCAGAAGAAAGAATTCAGGTGACTGACAGAAAGCGGTGTTGAAGCAAAGCAAGTGAATTTATTAAGAATATGCTTGGGGAGGAGCCAAGATGGCGGCATAGGTAAACACCTACACTGCTGCCTCGTACAACAATTTCAAAACTACAACTAAAAGACAGAACAGACATCACCCAGAACCACAGGAAAGCTGGCTGAGTAGAAGTTCTACATCTAGAAGGAAAGAGAGGGGCTCACAGAGACCCAGAGGAACTGCAAAAAGCTGAGGTAGGGAGACGCGCGCGCTGAGAGAGCGGGTGCCTGAGTACCTGGCTGGCTTTCTCTGGCAGGAGGGAAACGGAGACTCCCAGCTGTATTGAACCCCTTATCCTACGACACTAACCCCCAGATCCAGCTGAAACTCATACGGGGGGACTTTGGACTGTGAAAAGGGAGAAGTGCACGGAAATTTAAGGGAGTCGAAAAAGATAGGAGGTCTGGTCACTGTGGCACGCACGCGCACACACAGGGCGCCGTCTCTACACAGAGGACCGATTGCTAATTGTGCTGCTGGCTTTTGCGACTGGGTGGGAGACAGACCCTCCCAACTGCGCCACTTCTGAGTCCACTGGGCCCCTGTTTCGGGCGAAACTCTGGAGACCTAGACTCGTGTGGTCCTGGTCCAGAGGGGAGCAGGGGAGCTGGAAAGGCAGCGGTCTGGAGGCACTGCGGGCGTGCTCGCACAAAGACCGCTCCAGCAATTACCCAGTCACGTGAGACTCCGGGGCCGTGGAGGGCGGGGCCGACTGGAAGGCAAGGCGGTCCCTTAAGCCCTGAGACTCCACCCATCCCAAGCTCAACAGAGGCTTCTGTGGTCTTGCAAGTAAAAAAGTTTCCCCCACATAGTGAAAATGCCAAGAGAAGGGAAGGGATCAAAAACAAAAGAAATGGAGGAAAAAAAACGACTGGATATAGAGTTCAAAACCATGCTTATAAGGTCTCTCAAGAATATGTTAGAAAAGGTGGATAAATTTAGCGAAAGCCTACTAGAGATACAAAAGAGCCAACTAAAGATGCTAGAGATGATGCATAAAATTAGCAAGCCCCAAGAGGAGATGAAAAAGGACCAACTAGAGACACTAACTGAAATAAAAAATATACAGAATCCTAACAGCAGACTAGAGAAAGGCAAGAATCAAGTCAAAAATTTGAAATATAAAGAAACAGAAAACACTCAACTGGAAAAGCAAGAAGAGAAAAGAATCCAAAA
>PVJN01065476.1:0-10249 GCA_004026805.1 Lasiurus borealis | reverse complement strand
AAGAATCAGAAAACACTCAACTGGAAAAGCAAGAAGAGAAAAGAATCCAAAAATGTGAATATAATGTAAGGAGACTCTGGGACAGCTTCAAGCGTACCAACATCAGAATTGTGGGGGTGCCAGAGGAAGAGAGAGAGCAAGATACTGAAAATCTATTTAAAGAAATAATGACTGAAAACTTCCCACATCTGGTAAAAGAGGACCACACCAAGACACATCATAATTAAAATACCAAGAGCAAAAGACAAAGAGAGAATATTAAAAGCAGCAAGAGAAAAATAGTTCATTACCTACAAGAGAGCACCCATATGATTATCAGCTGATTCTCAACAGAAACTATGCAGGCCATACGGGAGTGGCAAGAAATATTCAACATGATGAATAGCAAGAACCTGCAACCAAGAATACTCTATCCAGCAAAGCTATCATTTAGAATTGAAGGGCACATAAAGAGCTTCACAGATAAGAAAAAGCTAAAGGAGTTCATCAACACCAAACCAGTATTATATGAAATGCTGAAAGGTACTCTTTAAGAGGAAGAACAAAAAGATATAAGATTAAAAAAAATTATGAACAACAAATACATATCTGTCAATAAGTGAATCTAAGAATTAAGTGAATTGAAAATTTGATTAGAATGGACTGGTGAATATAATGGAATCGTGGGCACAGAAGGGAGTGGACTGATAATTCTCAGGGGAAAAATGGTGGGGGATGGTGCAGGGACAGACTGGATGGAAAATCATACACCTATGGATGAAGTCAATGTAGGGGAAGATGAGGGTAGAGGGAGGGGTGGGAGCTGGGTGGAGGGGAGCTATGGAAGGGAAAAAAGAGAAACAAATATAATAATCTGAACAATAAAGATTTAATTTAAAAAGAAATAAAAAATGTTTGTCTCATGAAACAATTTCTCTTAAGGTTATGGTGACCACTGTATGTATTCCCTCTCATGCCCCACCCTCCCATTTTCTGTGCCCAATGATTATGCTCATATTCATGTAAAAAAGACCATCTTTTGATCTCTTCCCCTAATTCCCACCAACCCCCACCTTCCCCAAGGATTGATGTTGTGATCAACGTTTCTCAATCTCTGGATCTGATCTTGATCATCAGTCTATGTCATTCATTATATTCCACAGATGAGTTATATCATGTGATATTCATTTTATTATGCCAGGCTTATTTCAATAAGCATAATGCTTTCTATCTCCATCCATGTTGTTGCAAATGGTAGAAGCTCCTTCTTTTTTACCACAGCATAATATTCCATTGTTTAGATGTACCATAGTTTTTTAATCCAATCATCTGATGATGGACACTTAGGATGTTTCCAAATATTAGGTATGGTAATTTGTGCTGCTATGAACATATGGGTACATATATCCTTTGTAATTGGAGTTTCTAGTTTCTTGGGATATAATCCTAGAAGTGGGATCACTGGGTCAAATGGGAGTTCCATTTTTAGTTTTATGAGGAGACTCCATACTGTTCCACAGTGGTTGCACCAGTCTGCATTCCCACCAGCAGTGCACGAGGGTTCCTTTTTCTCTGCATCCTCGCCAACACTTGTCATTTGTTGATTTGTTGATGATAGCCATTCTGATAGGTGTTGCTGCCTGTGGATTCTTCTAGTATTTTCATGGTTTTACATCTTATGTTTAAGTCCTTTATCCATTTTGAGTTCATTTTTGTGTATGGTGTAAGTTGGTGGTCTAGTTTCATTTTTTTTTTGCAGGTTTTTGTCCAATTTTCCCAACACTATTTGTTGAAGAGACTTTCCTGACTGGAATGTATGTTCATGCCTCCTTTGTCAAATACTAATTGAGTATAGTGGTTTGGGTCTATTTCTGGGTCCTCTATCCTATTCCATTGATCTATGTGTCTGTTTTTGCACCACTACCAGGCAGTTTTGAGAACAGTGACCTTTGTTTTTTTCTTTGTTTGTTTGATTGTTTGTTTTTGGCCATAGTGTTTTCTTTTCTTTTCTTTTTTAACTTTATTTTTTTTAATTTCTTTATTTTTTTATTGTGTTATATGTATACATATCTTCCCCCCCAGGCATATCTCAACCCCCCCCCCGTGTCTTTTGTTCATTGGTTATGCTTATATGCATGCATACAAGTCCTTTGGTTGATCTCTTATCTACCCCACCTCTCCTTAATCTTCCTGCCATAATTTGACAGTCTGTGTGATGCTTTACTGCCTCTGTATCTCTCCTTTTATTCATCAGTTTATAATGTTCTTTATTATCCACAAATGAGTGATATTACGTGGTGTTTCTCCTTCATTGACTAGCTTATTTCACTAAGCATAAGGCTCTCCAGTTCCATCCAGGTTGTTGCAAATGGTAAGAATTCCTTCTTTTTAATGGCAGCATAGAATTCCATTGTATAGATGTACCATAGTTTTCTGATCCACTCATCTGCTAATGGGCACCTAGGCTATTTCCAAATTGTGGCTATTGTAAATTGTGCTCCTATGAACATAGGGGTGCATTAATCCTTTCTGATTGGTGTTTCTAGTTGCTTAGGATATATTCCTAAGAGTGAGATTGCTGGGTCAAATGGGAGTTCCATTTTTAGATTTTTGAGGAAACTCCATACTGTTCTCCACAGTGGCTGCGCAAATCTGCATTCCCACCAGCAGTGCAGGAGGGTTCCTTTTTCTCTGCATCCTCGTCAACACTTGTGGTGTGTTGATTTGTTGATGATTGCCACTCAGACAGGTGTGAGATGGTATCCCATTGCCAATTTAATTTGCATCTCTCAGATAATTAGTGACTATGAAAATGTTTTTATGTGTCTCTTGGCGTTCCTTCTGTCATCTTTCTAAAAGGTTCTATTTAGGTCCGTTGCTCATATTTTTATTGGATCATTTATCTTCCTTTTATTAAGTTGTATAAGTTGGCTGTAGATGTTGGAGATTAAACCTTTACCAGTGATAACATTTGCAAATATGTTCTTCTATACAGTGGGCTTCCTTGTTGTTTTGTTGATGGTTTCTTTTGCTGTGCAAAAGCTTTTTATTTTGATGTAGTTCCATTTGTTTATTTTTTCTTTTACTTCCATTGTCTTTGGAGCAGTATCAGTGAAAAAGTTCTTTCAGCATATGTCTGAGATTGTGCTGCCTGTGGATTCTTCTAGTGTTTTTTTAGTTTCCCGTCTAATGTTTAAGTCCTATATCCATTTGGAGTTTATTTTTGTATATGATGTAAGTTGGTGGTCCAGTTTCATTTTTTGCCTGAATCTGTCCAATTTTCCCAACACCATTTATTGAAGAGTCTGTCTTGGCTCCATTGTATGTTCATGCCTCCTTTGTCAAATATTACTTGGGCATAATGGTTTGGGTGATATCTGGATTCTCTATCCTATTCCATTAGTCTATTTGTCTGTTCTTCTGCCAGTATCAGGCTGTTTTGAGAACAGTTACTTTGTAATATAGCTTGAAATCTGGTATTGAGATCCCACCTACTTTATTCTTCTTTCTCAGGATTGCTGTGGCTATTCAGGTTCTCTTTTTTTTTCCAGATGAATCTTTAAAGAGTTCTTTCTAGGTCTGTGAAATACGTCATTGGTATTTTAATGGGTAGTGCATTGAATCTATAGATTGCTTTGGGTAGTACGGACATTTTAATGATGTTGATTCTCCCAATCTATGGGTATGGTATGCTCTTCCATCTGTTCACGTCTTCCCCTATCTCTTTTTTCAGAGTCCTGTAGTTTTCTGCATATAGGTCTTTTACCTCCTTAGTTAAGTTTATTCCTAGGTATCTTAATTTTTTTTTGGTGCGATGGTAAATGGAATTGCTTTTTTAGTCTCTCTTTCTGTAATTTCACTATTAGTGTATAGAAATTTTGTAGATTTCTTGGCATTAATTTTGTATCCTGCTACATTGCCGAAATCATTTATTAAGTCAATTAGTTTTGGGGTAGAGTCCGTTGGGTTTTTTATGTACAATATCATGTCATCTGTAAATAAGGACAGATTTACTTTTTCTTTTCCAATTTGGATGCCTTTCATTTCTTCTTCTTGTCTAATTGCAATGGCTAATACTTCCAGTACTATGTTGAACAGGAGAGGTGAGAGTGGGCATCTCTGTCTTGTTCCTGTTCTTAGGGGAAATGGTTTTAGTTTTTGCCCTTTGAGTAGGTTAGCTGTGGGTTTATCACATATGGCTTTTATGATGTTGAGGGATGATCCTTCTATTCCCACCTTGCTGAGAGAACATTATAAACTGATGAACAAAAGGATAGATACAGAGGCAGTAAAGCTTCAAACAGACTGTGAAATTACAGCAGGAAGATTAAAGTTAGGTGAGGTAGATAAGAGATTAATCAAATGACTTGTATGCATGCATATAAGCATAACCAATGAACATAGACACTGGGGGGTTGGGTTATGCCTGAGAGGGAGGGAGGCAATGAGGAGATATGTATAAAAAATAATAAAAAAATAAATCAAATAAATAAATAAAAAGCAAAAAAAAGGATTTTTAGGGAAAAATTATTTGTGGAAAATAACAAACAGCATATTTTAATCTATCAAATTTTTACTCAACTACAGGGCTGGAGTTCAAAAATCAAATAAGACCTAATCACAGACCTTGAGGTACTAACATTAAAATAAGTGTGAAATAAATGTGTGAACATATGTGTCCATATTTATGTGTAGAGGTAGATATAATTCCATTACTTGCAGTGGGTTCCTGAAGGAAAGATTCTGAGGAAAAACTCTCTTAGTGCTTATTTTGGGGTAAAGGATATAGTAATCTAATACAATGGTCCTCTAAGTGTGGTCCCCAGACCAGTAGTACTTGAAACACCTGAGAACTTGTTAGTCCAGACCTACTAAATCAGAAACTCTGGGGCTGGGGCCCAGCAATCTGTGTTTTTGTTGGTTTGGTTGGTTGTTGTTCTTGTTGTTGTTGTTTCTGAGTCGGAGATAGCTTTTATTTATCTTTTTAAATAAATCTATATTGTTCAGATTATTACATTTGCTCCTCTTTTTCCCCCCAGAGCGCCCCTCCACCCAGGTCCCACTCCTCCCCCTGCCCTTATCTCCCCCTCATTGTCGTCATCCATAGGTGTATGATTTTTGTCAAGTCTCTCCCTGTAACCCCCCTCAACCCTTTTCCCCTGAGAATTGTCTATGCCCTTGATACTATTATATTCACCAGTTTATTCTGTTCATCAGATTTTTTATTCACTTGATTTTTATATTCACTTGTTGATAGATATGTATTTGTTGTTCATAATTTTTATCTTTACCTTTTTCTTCTTCTTCCTCTTTTTTTAGTTTTATTTATTTATTATTATTTTTTAATTAAATCTTTATTATTCAGATTATTACATTTGTTTCTCTTTTTTCCCCTCCATAGCACCCCTCCACCCAGCTCCCACCCTTCCCTCCGCCCTTACCTCCCTCCCATTGATCTCATCCACAGGTGTACAATTTTTGTCCAGTCTCTCCCTGCACCACGCTCACCCCTTTCCCCCTGAGAATTGTCAGTCCACTCCCTTTCTATGCCCCTGATTCTATTATATTCACCAGTTTATTCTGTTCATCAGATTTTTTTACTCACTTGATTTTTAGATTCGCTTGTTGATAGATGTGTATTTGTTGTTCATAATTTTTATATTTACCTTTTTCTTCTTCTTTCTCTTCTTAAAGAGTACCTTTCAGCATTTCATATAATACTGGTTTGATGTTGATGAACTCCTTTAGCTCTTTCTTATCTGTGAAGCTCTTTATCTGCTCTTCAGTTCTGAATGATAGCTTTTCTGGGTAGAGTAATCTTGGTTGTAGGTTCTTGCTATTCACCACGTTGAATATTTCTTTCCACTCCCATCTGGCCTGCATAGTTTCTGTTGAGAAATCAGCTGACAATCATATGAGTGCTCCCTTGTAGGTAATGAACTGTTTTTGTCTTGCTGCTTTTAAGATTCTCTCTTTGTCTTTTGCTCTTGACATTTTAATTATGATGTGCCTAGGTGTGGTACTCTTCGGATCCCTTTTGTTTGGGATTCTGTGTGCTTACTGAACTTGTAACTCTATTTCTTTCACCAGGTGGGGTACGTTTTCAGTCATTATTTCTTCAAATAGGTTTTGAATATATTGCTCTCTCTCTTCTTCTGGCACCCCCATAATTCTGATGTTGGTACACTTAAAGTTGTCAGAGAGGCTCCTTTCACTATCTTCACATGTTTAGATTCTTTTTTCTTTTTGCTCTTCCAGTGGAATGTTTTTTATTTTTTGTATTTCAAATCTTTGACTTGATTCTTGTGTTCCTCTAGTCTGCTGTTAGGTCTCTCTATAATATTTTTTAATTCAGTCAGTGTATGTATAATTTCTAGTTGGTCCTTTTTCATCTCCTCTTGGGTCTCACTAAATTTATTCATTTTTTCTAGGAAATTCTTGTAAAACCTTTTAACCGTGAATTTGAACTCTGTATCCAGTAATTTGTTTTCCTCCATTTCTTTCATTTGTGATCTGTTTCTTTGTCTCCTCATTTTTGCTGCTTCTCTGAGTTGGTACAGTAACTTTGTATGCTAGGTGTCCTATATGGCCCAGTAGCTCCTCCTCCCCAGTTACCTTAGGTGGACACCCTTGGTGCACCCCTTTGTGGACTGTGTATACAGCCTTGTAGTTAAGTCTTGATTTTTGCTGGTATCACTGGGGGGAATTGACCTCCAAGCCAATTGGTTGTGAGGATTAGCTGTGTTTGCCCCTGGAGAACTTCTATGCTGGAGTCAGCCTTATGATACAAGACTTGCAAAATTGGAAAAGCCTCTCTGTTCAGCTTGGATGGGGCAGAGTCTCAGGACTAAGCAGAGACAGCCTTGGCTTCCAATTAGCCCTGCTCTATGCATCCCCTGGTCCTGTGACCCTAGGTAATTGCTGCAGCCCCTTCTGTGCACACGTGCATGCGCACCTCCAGACCTCTGCCTTTCTGCTTCCCCTGAGTTTCCGTACACTATGGGGACCTATATGAGTCTGGGTCCCCAGGGTCCCGCCTGAAACTGAGGTTTAATGCAGTCAGAAGTGGATTTCAGTGCAATTGGGAGATCCTGTCTCCCTCCTGCTAGAGAAAGCCGGTGGCACAATCAGCAGTCAGCCCTCTGTGTGCACACTTGCATTCACGTGCCTCCAGACTTCTGCCTTTTCGTGGCTCCCCTAAGTTTCTGTGCACTCCTCCCTTTTCACAACAGTCCAGATTACCCTCGTATGAGTCTCGCCCAGAATTGGGGTTCAGTGTAGTCGGATCTGGGGTTCAATGCAGTCAGGAGTTTCCATCTCCCTCCTACTAGAGGAAACCAGCCAGGCACTCCACCGCCCCTGTCCTCTCCACTCGCGTGTCACTGTACCTAAGCTCTTCTGGGTATCCATGAGCCCTCTCTTTCCTTCTAGTTGTAGAATTTCCACTTAGCCAGCTTTCTTGTGGTTCTGGATGATGCCTGTTCTGTCTTTTAGCTGTTGTTTTGAAATTGTTGTGCGAGGCAGCAGTTTAGGTGTTTACTTATGTCACCATCTTGGTTTCTCTTGCAATCTGGTTTTAACAACTCTTCAAGAAGATTCTTGGCACTTTAACATTTTGGGACCACTGGTTTAGTAATACCTACCCTTAATCTTTATTAACCTCCTTTGGGTCCAGATCTTGAGCTCTCTCCCTAGATAGGGAATCAGATTGCCTACTTGTTTTGACATGTTTACCCTTTCAATCTCTGCACCTACTCCAGAATGCTATCCAAACATAGATATAGACGTATTTTAAAATAAATTTCCTGAGCCCACTCCATGCTTTACACATATCAAGTCTTCAGAATTAACTAGGATAATAAGCTCAATTTCAAAAGTAAATTTGATCTCTTTGAAGATAAAATGTTGTTAGAGATCAAACAATATTCTAGCCATAGTTTAACAAATTTTGGGAATTTCTTTAGACTTTAAAATAAACTGCCAAACAAATTATTCTATAAATGAGGACCACAGCAAGAGAGTAACCTCTCATATTTCACTCAACTAGACATCACTTTCCCAGATTTCTCATGTATCTTCAATAATGTGGGGAAAAAGTAGAACAAGCAAAAATAAAGCTAAATAAAATAAATAATAAACAAATTTCCAAGAAGCGAGAATGGCTATCATGATGTTTATGCTAAAATGTAATTTAATTTACTTATAGGGTAATTTCTCAAACTAATATTCAGTTATCATTTTCATTTTAGATATAATGTTAACAATCATACTTTAGTGGCACTGTTTAGTGTTTATCCATTGACAACAGCAAGAAATTCACCTGGGCACAGAGGATACAAGCAGGAGGAGATAAATTATCCAACAACAGCACAAGAGGTTACACCATATTTCCCAGCCACACATACAGTCCTCCCCCATATAAGTCTAAGCTAAATCACTAAAATTGGCCAACCATCCTCATTGCTGACTGGCCACTTGACTTAAATGCTCTGCTTTTTTTAAACATACTTACTTTTGGTTTTCATTATGATTCGTAACAGGAATATTTGGTTCATTTCTGCCTTTGCTCCCTGCTGCTACAGTTGGAGAATGAGAGGCAGGAAGAGAGAGTAGGATTGATGGTATAAGGTGTGTTACTGTATAAAATAACTCATAAATACTTTTCAAGATTATCTTAACATGGTTACATTCACAAAAATTCTTAATATTTAAAAGCATAATCAAGAATTTATTCAAAATACATTTCTGAACATATTTTAAATATATTTACTATATTAAAAAGATATTGAAGAATATATTTAAGAGTTTATTCAAGAACATATTCAAGCCCTGACCAGGTGGATCAGTTGGTTGGAGTATCATCCCATTCATCAAACGTTTGTGGGTTCAATTCCCAATCAGGGCACATACCTAGGTTGCAGCTTCAATCCCCAGTCCGGGAGTGTACTAGAGGCAACTGAATGATCTCTCTCTCTCTCTCTCTCTCTCTCTCTCTCTCTCTCTCTCTCTCTCTCCCCCACCCTATTGTGTGGATTGAAAGAAGAAGAAGAACATATCCAAAAGTATAGGGTGGGGCAAACGTAGGTTTACAGTTGTAAGTATGCAAAACAGTTTATTTTGTATTATTATTTATTAATTATCATATTTTCCATATTAATAACTGTAAACCTACTTTTGCCCTACCCTATATATTCAGGTATATAGTCAAAATGCAGCCCTTGCCACTTTGGCTTGGTGGATAGAGCATCAGCCCAAGCACTGAAGATTCCCAGGTTCCATAATAATGGGCACATAGTACCTCATTTGCAAGCTGGATCCTGATCCTGGTCAGGGCGCATGCAGGAGGCAACCACTTGGGAGGCAACCAATCGATGTGTCTCTCTCACATTGATGTTTCACTCTGCGTGTCTCTCCTCCTCCATTTCACTCTCTAAAAATTAAAATGAAAAAATATTCTTGGGTGAGGATTAGTAAAAATTTTTAAAAATGCATTAAATGTACTTAAAATGTATTCAAGAATATATTCTTCATAAATATATTTTTCTTCAAAAATTTTCTCTTCCTATGTGATTATTAGTGATATACAGGGTAAATATAGGGTGTTCCCTCAAAAAATGTATATATACTTTAATACCTGATAGCTCAATTTTGAAAATGAAATGTATTTTCAGAAACACTGCCTTTATAATTATTCAAATTGTACATATACATTGCTTAGGGACACTTTATATGTGAAAGGACTGGCAAGCAGCTGTTGTATAGATTTACAATGTGTCGCTCAGGAATGTTAATAAAGGTTAAAGTTTCAGAATAATCAGTTTTGTATCCACCGTGAAGTTTTTTGTTGTTGTTGTTGGGGCTTTTCTTTGTTAATCCTCAGCCAAGGATATTTTTCCATTGATTTTAGATAGAGTGTAAGAGAGAGGGAAAGACAGAGAAATATCAATGTGAGAGAAATACATTAATTGGTTGCCTCCTGCACAAGTCCCAATGAGAGCCCAGGGCCAGGTAGGAGACTGCAACTAAGGTATGTGCCCTTTACCTGAATCAAACCCAGGACCATTTGGTCCACAGGCTGATGCTCTATCCACTGAGCAAACCAGATAGGGAGAGAAGTTTCTATCTGAGATAGAAGTCCCTATGTGAGAGCTACTGAGAAGTAGACTCTGTGTACTAGATGATAGAAAGCTGTCCCTGGAATTGAATAAACAGAAAGGACAACACAACATCCAGGTGTTTCTCAACCCTAAGATTCGGAGTTTAAATTGTT
>PVJN01065475.1:0-10247 GCA_004026805.1 Lasiurus borealis | reverse complement strand
AAGATAGCTAAAGCATAGTTTCAGAATTAAGTTGTTACAAAAAGGAGACAGAAGTTAAAGAGGGGAAGCAAAATATAACTGGATATATTTTATTACTTTATTTAAAGTAAGAAAGCAAAATATTACTTTAACATGACTACCTACTTATTCCTACCTATTGTTTTCATTTATCAGAGACTACAGTCTTTATCAACACAATTGAATCATTCATTATCTGTCATTTTACTAATTTTTTACCCTCTTTTGTTCCAAACTTATTTTTATTATAACTTACTGACATTTAGCATATTTGTAGGGAACAAGGTTTTTTATTTGTTTGTTTGTTTGTTTTTGTAACATTTCTCACTCTAGGAATAATTTGCAGCTTAATTATATCCTTTCATTCTCATATTTTATTTTATTTACTCCAAACTGTGATAGACAAGTTTCTGTCATTTCTTGTATCACAGTACAAATTTCTATTTTATTACATCTTAATAAAACTTCCATTTCTAAGCAAAAGACTATTGCCTCAGTTACCAAATAGTCTCACCACCATTGCATATAACCACTACTTCTAGTTAAATCCAAGTTTAGATTGGTACTTATTTTCCAGATCTTCTGTGATACTTAGCTTTGTAGTTAAATCTCCTTTTATTCCTTTTTCAGTGACTTCAAACACTAAGTGGAAGTAGAATTAATGCTTTCCTGGTGTAAGGTATGAACACATTGTAACATCCAGCCATAATTGACATAATTTATATCATTTTCTGCGAAGCATTTAACCTAGAAGGTTGTGAGAATTTGCAAAAAAAAAAAAAAAAAATCAGATAACTCCATTATTAGCCCAAAGGACCTAAATATATAAGAAAGCAAGAAAAAAAAACTTTTAAAAATACTTAAATATTATAATTGAGTAATCAGAAATTATTAGAAAAAAGAACACACACACACAAAAACATAGAAGTCTTTCCTAAATGAAGATAATAGAATATGTTTCATTTATACTACCTTAGATAGTAATTTGATGAGGGAGTAAGGGGACATTTCAGGTAAGTGGATCAAGAAGAGCAGTTAATCATAGAAACATGTTTTAAAAATAATATTTATTTTCAGAAATTATAGGGAGAATAAATCAGTGATATAGTGTACTGACAGGAAATTCTGGTTACAGCTTACTGCCTGGTACATAGTAAGCATTCACTTTGCTGGCATCCTAATATATAAAAATGCTGAACCGGTTTGGCTCAGTGGATAGAGTGTCAGCCTTCGGACTGAAAGGTCCGGGGTTCGATTCCGGTCAAGGGCATGTATCTTGGTTGTGGGCACATCCCCAGTAGGGGCCATGCAGGAGGCAGCTGATCAATGTTTCTCTCTAATCAATGTTTCTAACTCTCTATCCCTCTCTCTTCCTCTCTTTAAAAAAATCAACATATATATATATATATATATATATATATATATATATATATATATGATAAATAAATAGATAGATAGATAGATAGATAGATAGATAGATATAAAAACGCTGGGTTTTAATGACTAGTTATGACCAAGTCTCAACCAAACACGGAAGTCAGTCCTGTAGTCAGTGCTGTGGCAACCCAACTATGACTGCTTCCACTACAGGCACAGTGTCCCAGCACTGATTGCTGAGGGGGCGGCAAATCAGGGCCAGAGAGAGGCCTGAAGAGAAAAGGAGGGACTGATCCATTGTTTCTGTGGCAGCTTTTGATCAACACTTGTTTCTTTCTTTCTCTCCTAGTCTGGCCAGCAGCTGCACCTCCATTTCTTTCCAGGCCTACACTGGGTCTGTTAATCAGCCTTGCATTTCTGATCAAGCCAAATTGATAGGCCTAGAGATGCTGACTGGCATAGGAACCTATCAATCAGAACCACTGTGGGTGCTGTGGGGAGCCAATGGCTGCCTAGGAGGTGGAGCTTTTAACACTGACTGGCATAGAAACTGACCAATCAGAAACAAATTGGTCAGCAGAGGAAGGCAGTTAGGGGTGAGAACAGGCCTTTGGGTAAGAACAGTTAGGGGAAATCAGGCAGGCAGGCAGGTGAGTGGTTAGGAACCAGCAATCCCAGCAAAAGGGATCAGGCCTAAACTGGCAGTTGGACATCCCCCAGTAAGTCCCCAGTTGGAGTGGGTGCAGGCTGGGCTGAGGGAACTCCCCACTCTATGCACCAATTCTGTGCACTGGACCTCTATTTGTTAGATAATGAGGAGAGGGGAATTTTTCAGATATTTTTTTCCCTAAAGGAAATGCACAAATGGACCTATGGATTGACTGCACGATATGTTTTCCTTCCCTGAATCTATGCTCTTCGCAATATGTCTTTTTACCTCTTCTCATCCAAGAAGTGAAGGAATGGAGTGGAATGGAGCCAGGTGAAACTAGAAATAACAATTTGGACAAAATAAAAAAAAATGGTCAAAAATGGATAGTAGTAGGCACTGAATTTTTACATTATGACAATTTGGTTACATTGTGTATTGTTTTTGCAACTATATATCTTTAAATGTTTTCTGCTGACTTCAAAATAACTGCTCATTTTTTCCCTTAAATTTGGAAAATAAATTTACCATTGGGAAGCAATTGAATAAGCTGTGGTTAGGTCATACAATAAAATGCTTTGCAGTTCTTAATAAAACAAACTTTCACAGTGTCTAAGTGGGGGGAAAGCAAGCTACACAACAGTGAATTTTTTGGTGACATCCCCCCCCCAAAAAAAAATGTGTGAGTATGTTGTAGTACATAAATCATAGATCTGGAACAATATATGCCAAAATGTTTAAAAGAATGAAAAAAAGTGAAGGGAAATTATCTACCCCTTAAACCTGGGCTTGGTTTGTGAATTACTTTAACCAGTAAGATGTGGTAGAAACAATATCTTGCTGGATTGGAACATTTTCATTCTCCTCCTTGCAATCTTCCTAAACTATCATGGGCACAGGCTCTTGCTGAGAGGTAAGAGTCACAGGATTTATTGCTTCTGTCGCCCCAATCAAAATGCAGCCAAACCAAACAAGAATTTCCTGGTTAACTGACAACTGACCAGATTCATAGGTGAGCCTGGAGGAGATTAGAAGAACTGGCTACCTGAATCCAAACTACTCACCCACAGAGAGTGTTAATTAAATAGTTAGGATTTTTTTCTCTGAATCAGCTGATAATTTAATTCAAAATAAACTAATGCTGCATCAACTGAAAAATTATAGGGAGATGGGGATGATATGTGCTTTTTAACCTCATATACCGGGTGTCCCCAAACATGTATGAACATTTTAACAGCTGATTCTATTACATTTTGAAAATGAAATGCATTTTAATAAACACTGCCTTTTTAATTATTCAAAGTGTGTATACATTTTTGGGGCACCCTGAAAAAAATGTATATATATATACATATATATACATATACATATATATACATATATATATATACATATATATATATGTATATATATATATATATATATATATATATATATATATAGAGAGAGAGAGAGAGAGAGAGAGGCAAGATAGCTCTCCACCAAAATGTGGTTCAAATGTCAAGATTGTTGACACTTCACATGCCAAGAGAATATGAGAGAAAGTTTATCTTTCACACAAGGGATTCCCAGGGGAGAGAAAAATATGCAGAAGAGAGCTTTGACAAGCTTGTTGAAGGCAGGGGAACTAGGTTAGGCCTTTCAAGTTGCTAGGAGGTAGATGGGGGCGAGTTCCTTATGCAAGCTGAAGACTTTCAAAGTTTGAATTTCCCACTGAGATCAAAGAAAGAGGCATGCATGGGTGTTCTTGTCAGTCTGTCTGGACACGAGGCCAAAGAGGAATGAAAGTGAATTCTAAAAGAAGCCAGTGGTCAAACATGAAACAATGAAGTCAGACTCCTTCATTACTCTTTTATTAGGGAACTGCTTACTGAGAATGTGACAAATGTGACACTGGAGAAATGACTTAGAAGATGTGTGGTGTGGTGTAAACCTGGTCTTTGTCTCAGATTTATGGCACAGAACTTCTAAAATCCCTAGAATTTCCCAAGTGACAGAAGTAGGTCTGTCTGCTTATAAGGCAGCTCATTGTGGGACATTAGATAGCTTCAGGATGTGACTTCGTCAGCAGGAAGGCAAACTATGTGATTAAAGGATTGTGCCATCTAAGAAGGGAGGGAAGCTGGAGAGTGAGTTACTAGTAAATCACAAGGCCAATGATTTCATAAATGATGCTTACTTAATAAAGGTCCGATAAAAATGCTAGGCAGCCGAAACCGGTTTGGCTCAGTGGATAGAACATCAGCCTGCAGACTGAAAGATCCCAGGTTCGATTCTGCTCAAGGGCATGTACCTTGGTTGCGGACACATCCCCAGTAGCAGGTGTGCAGGAGGCGGCTGATAGATGTCTCTCTTTCATCAATGTTTTTAACTCTCTATCCCTCCCCTTTCTTTCTGTAAAAAATAAATAGAATATATTTCTAAAAAAAATGCTAGACACAGAAGTTCCTTAGAGCTCCCTGGTTGGTGAACACACTGATTATTAATAAGGTGAGGCAGCACCCAGATTCCATGGGGAGAGGGCACTGGAAGTTCTGTATTTTGGAGTTTTCCAGACCTCACCCTACACATAGTGCTTTTCTGAGTTTTGTGAGTCATTCTAGTGAATTATTGAATTTTAGGGGTCAGGAAAAGCCCTGCATTTATAGCTGGGTGATCAGAGGTGCACATGGATTGGGGCCCCCACAGTGTGTCTGGCATTTGAAATAAGCGTGAGCTAATAGAGAATTGAGCTGGTAACTAGTGGGTTTTGATGCTAATGCCAGGAAAATAGTTAGAATTATATTGCAGTAAATGTTGTTGATGTCACACTAGTTGGATTTTTACCAGATTATAAGGAAACTAGTGGCCCAGTGCACAAAATTCATGCACAGGGGGTGGGTGTCTCTCAGCCTGTACTGCAACCTCTCCAATCTGGGACCTCTCAGGAGATCTCTGACTGCCTGATTGCTGGTTTAGACCCAATCCCCTTGGAATCAGGCCTAAACTGGCAGTTGGACATCCCTCTAGCAATCTGGGATCTCTGGCTCCTAACTAATCACCCCTAACCCCTCTTCCTGCTTGCCTGCTAGCCCTAACTGCCCGTCATGGCCTGATCTCCCACAAGTTCCCACCCCCTGCTGGCCTGATTGCACTCAACTGCCCCCTGCTGGCTTGATCACTCCAACTGCTCCCTGCCATACTACTCTCCCCAAGCTCCCTCCCCCACTGGCCTGCTTGCCCCCAATTGCCCCCCTACAGTCTAATCACCCACACCTGCCCTCCATTCCTGGCCTTATCTCCCTTAACCATTTCTGCCTTGGCCTCACTACCATGGCTTTGTCCGAAAGGTCTCCTGGTCTAATTAGCATATTACCTTTTTATTAGTACAGGCTAGAGACCCAGTGCACAAAATTCGTGCACAGGAGTGAGGGGAAAGACATGTCCTTCAGCCCAGCCTGCTCCCTCTCCAATCTGAGACCCCTTGAGGGATGTCTGACTGCCTGTTTAGGCCCAATCCAGGTAGGGAAGTCAGACATCAATCTCACAATCCAGGACTGCTGGTTCCCAATTGCTTACCTGCCTGCCTTCCTGATTGCCCCTAACTATTTCTGCCTGCCAGCCTGATCACCCCCTAACCACTCCCCTGCCAGCCTATTTGCCACTAACTGCCCTCCCCTGTGGGCCTGGTCACTCCTAACTGCCCTCCCCTGCATGCCTGGGTCCACCTGAACTGCCCTTCCCTGCAGACTTGATCACATCCAACTGTCCTCCCTTGCAGGCCTGGTCCCTGCCAACTGTCCTCCCCCATCTTGTTGTGGCCATCTTGTGTCCACATGAGGGCAGGATCTTTTGACCACATGGGGGCAGTCATCTTGTGTGTTGGGGTGATGGTCAATCTGCATATTATTCTTTTATTAGATAGTATAGAGGCCTGGTGCATGGGTGGGAGCCAGCTGGTTTGCCCTGAAGGGTGTCCTGGATCAGGGTGGGTGTTCCCTTTGGGCATGGATTGGCTTGGGCGAGGGGCTTGTGGTGGCTTGCAGGCCAGCCACACCCCCAGTGACCAAAGTGGAGGTCCTCGTATTGGGATTTATTTATCTCCTACAATTGAAACTTTGTAGTCTGGAGCAGAGCCAGGCATTCTGCTCCCACAGCCATTGAAATTGTGTTGCCTTAAGTGGAGGCCTGGGCCAGAAAGAGTTTACATAAAGCTTGGCTTCTTCCTTTGTCAGGGGTAACCCAAGCCTACCTCCTGCTCTCTCTGTGGCTATAGCCATCTTGGTTGGGTTAATTTGTATACTCACTCTGATTGGATGGTGAGTGTGGCTAGTGGGTTCAGCTTGCAGATGTAGTTGAGGTATGGCCAATTTGCATATTACTCTTTTATTAGATAGGATAGAGGCCTGTGCATGGGTGGGGACCAACTGATCTGCCCTGAAGGGGGTCCTGGATGAGGGCTGGGGTTCCCTTAGGGGGCAGGGCTAACCTGGGCAAGGGACTTGGGTTGTTTTGCAGGCTGGTCATGTCCCCGTTGAGGTGGGTGTGCCAGTTGGGGTGACAGTGGCTGGCCTGGGCAAGAGGCTGAGGACTGTTTGGGGGTAGTTTGCAGACCAACCAAGCCCCTGGCTTTGTCCAAAAGGACATCCAAAGGTCTCTGTAAGGTCTCTCCATCTAATTAGCAAATTACTCTTTTATTACTATAGAGTAGTGGCCCAATGCATGAAATTCGTGCATGGGAGGTGGTTCCCTCAGACTGGCCTGCACCTCTCCAATATGGGACCCCGTGGGGCATGTCCGACTACCGGTTTCCCACAGATCAGGCCTAAACTGGCAATTGGACATTCCTCTAGCAATCTGGGACCACTAGCTCTTAACTGCTCACCTGCATGCTTGCTTGATTACCCTGCTTCCAGTCTTCTTGCTCCCAACTATCGCCCTTCCAGCCTGATCACCCCTAACAGTCCCACCCCTGCCAGTCTGCTCACCCCTAACTTACCCCCTGCAAGCCTGATTGCCCCCTATTGCCCCCTCTGCTGGCCTGCTCACCCCCAACTCTCCCTCCTGACAGCCTGATAGCCCCAGCTACCCCTCCCTCACAGTCTGCTCACCCCTAGCTGCCCCCCTTGTTGGCCTGCTCATCCCCAACTGCCCCCCACTCCTGCTGGCCTGATCACTGCTAACCTGCCTCAGCCACACTATAACAATTTTGTCTGGAAGGACAACTGGAAGATCTCCTGGTCTAATTAGCACATTACCCTTTTATTAGTATAGATAGTGTTATAAAGGAGAAAGACCTTCACAAGCAAAAGTAACATGTAAGACCTTGAGGTGGGAGTATGTGCCACCTGTTGTGTTCCAATAATAGCATTTACTTCTTTGTGGCTAAAGAAATGTGTGGACATTAGATAGGCAGTATATTAAATTAGATAGATAGAATGGAATCATAATATATGGGACCCTGTAGGCCATTGTAAGTGTTTCATTTTTTTTCTAAAGGTATTTTTATTGATTTCAGAGAAGAAAAGAATGAGGGGAGAGAGAGAGTGGCATCAATTATGACAGAGAACATAAGGGTTTTATCTTTTACTTTGAGTGATAACAGAGAGTTTTACCTTTGAGTGTATAACTTGATTTAATAAAATAATTACTCCATGTATGTGTGTCTGTGTGTGTGTGTGTGTGTGTGTGTGTGTGTGTGTGTGTGTAAAGGCAGAAACAAAGATATCTGTTAGGAAGCTAGTCTAATAACAAGATAAAGAATTAAACTGAGTTAAAATTCCAGATACATTTTAAAGGTAAAGGGATTTTTTTTTTCCTGATCGATTCAATCTGGAGCATAAGAAAGAGTGACGTTAGGTGAAGTTAAGGATGAAGAATCTATTATAATGTTTTCTTATACAGGCCAAGCTGGAGCTGAATGTTGGCTTTATCCTTCAGAAAGGGTCAGGAAAACTGAGAGTGCCATGCCGGGTCACTAGCATTACTAGCCTGGGCTACCCTGCTTTTTCAGCCTCAATTCTCTGATTTAGTCTCATAAAATAAATGTGTTTTTTATTCACCTGCTAGAAATTTAGCAATACAATTAAATGACAGTCTATTGTCTTAAAAGTATCCTATCTAATAAAAGTGTAATATGCAAATTAACTATACCTCTACTACACCCACAAGCCACACCCACCAACCAATCAGGAGCTAGTATGCCTCCTCCTGGTGGGAAGGGCAGTTGTGGGGACCTAGGCCTGCAGGGGAGTGCAGTTTGGGAGGACCCAGGCCTGAAGGGGAGGGCAGTTAGGGGTGGCAAAGGAAAGCAGTTGGGGTGACGAGGCCTGTAGAGAAGTGGTTAGGGGATAATCAGGCTGGCAAGCAGAAGTGGTTAGGGTAATCAGGACAGCAGGCAGGTGAGCATTTGGGAGCCAGCAGTCCTGGATTGTGAGAGGGCAGTCGGACATCCCTCTAAGGATTCCTGATTGGAGAGGGTGCAGGTTGGGCTGAGGGACACACCCTTCCCTGCACGAATTCCGTGCACTCAGCCTCTAGTGTATAAATATAAGGGATTGTCTAAATAGTTCTAAGCTATTTCTTTCAGGAGATGTTGTCAAATTAATTTCACTTTAAATATATTAATTAAAATAATATCATTTTGCTATTTTATTTCCTTTGTATTTCAATAAATGCACCACTATGAAAACAAATGCATGGTTAAAATATTTCACCATAGAAATTATTTTTACAATTATTTAATGATATTAAATATTTTCATCTATAATTTGGGAAAATTATATTTTCCTAACTGCAAATTCAATAGCATGTGTAAAATATTTAGGTAAATTTTCAGTAAAAGCACATGAAGGATTTCTAGATCATAGAGCTCTATTGCTCCATTGTTGATTATAGCAAGTTACTTAACACAGTTCTCTTATTATTTCTACTGTAAATACAGACATTTATTTTTTAAATAAATCTAGATATTTTCTAATCCAGAGATAATATATGAATAATTGTTTTGATAAGTTTTTATTTGTTTTGTTGGGTTTTTTTTTTTGGACAAAGTGTAGTCTCATACTACATATAGTGTTATTTTTTTCTGATTGTGATTCAAAATAATCAGTTATGTTGATAAATAGCTCTACATACACAAATTTTCTCCTTCTACCCTCCTGCTCCTTCAATATGCAAACACACATAAGTAATCAATGATCAGAGAAGGGGTTCATTTTCAGTCAAATAATTTAATGTCCACTGGGACATTTCAGTGAAATATGTTAATTCATTGTTGTCTAATGTAATATTTTAAAGAGCAAGAACCCACATAATATGCTCTAGACCTTATTATTTATTGAAACTTGTACTTATGGCTATTTTCTTTTAGGATTGTTACAGTGATTATGAAGAGCACTATGAACTGGGGATTAAAAGAATAATAACTACAATAGACAATTTACATGATTTATGATTTGACAAGTTTTTATATGAAATTCTTATTTCTGAGTTTTAATCTGTCCTAATGTTTTGTTAAAACGACTCTTTATTAACATAAACTTGACACTTTCTTTCACCTTAGCATGAAAAATAATTGCCTGTTTTCTTTAGAAAGCTCATAACATATAGTTCTGGACCTTTTCAGTATCTTTCTTCATGTAACATTTCTTAAATTGAATAATGACTTTGAACTTTTCTGGAAGAAAGCCTTCAGGCAATATGAGGAAAAAAAATAAAGAAAAATGCCACCTTTATTTACTATTTGTGAGAGGTATGAAATTAAAAATAAAGCAAACAACTGATAATGACAGAGTACGTAATGACAATTCCAAAGGAAATATATAGAGCTATAAAGATTCGGGTCCATGCAGTCCATTTTTTCCTTACATATTATATTTCTATTGCAAAGGAATGTTAGAATAAAATTAATTACCTTATATAGTATGTGAGAACCTTTCAAAAACTTTGAAGTGCTACATGAATTATGTACTTGTGCTAATAATTATTAACAAGTATATTTTAATAATATAATTCTTTTGATAATTCAAAAGCATGTGTTATTCTATACTTAAGCAACTCACTAGGCAAGGTGCTTTAGCAAATCCAAGATAAGGAAAATGCCATTCTTCCTCAGAAGTTATTCACCATCAAATGGAAAGATAATAATATATAAAGTTAATGTTAAAGAGTAGAATTAATTAAATGACATGGTAATTGCAAAGTACTAAAGAGAGAAAAAAAA
>PVJN01065474.1:0-10250 GCA_004026805.1 Lasiurus borealis | reverse complement strand
AGGCTGTCCTTCAGACCGTAGCCACTCACTCCGCGCCACCCACCAGGCCGGTGCAGAGGCCCGCGGGACGTGGGCACGCTCCATGCTCAGTGCCCTGCCTGTGAAAACGCCGGGTTCCCAAGCATAACCAGGCTCCTCTCGCAGCAGGCCTGTGGCTTAGCACACGCGTTGGCCCTGCGGTCCCTCTGATGATGGACTTGGAGAGGCGACACGCAGGTGTGTGCCATCGCCGCGCAGGAGGCCCGCGCGACATGAGCCGCAGGTCTCGTGCTCCGGGAGAGGATTTGGGTAAAGGCCGCGGCCGCAGGGGCAACCTGAGCCGGCTGTTCGCGGTGTCCTGCTTGTGACAGCCTTTCTCAACAGGCCCGGCATGTGACAGGAGCCGGGTCACAAGTCCCCGGGAGAGGCCAGTGCTTGACGCACGGCTTCCGAGGTCGGCGGCCTTGGTTCCCGGTCCTCGGCATCCGCAGGGCAGCGCCCCGGCCCCACGGTCCCTGGGTCCTTGCCCGCCTCCCTCCACTCCCGCCCCAGCCCACGGGGCTCCCTCCCGCCCCAGCTCAGGGCGGTCCCAGGGGAGCCCAGACCAAGCCCGGGTGCAGGGCTCAGGGCCGCCCGTAAGTGGCCCCCTGCCCCCTGTCAGGTGTCCCAGAGCCCGCAGTGCTGCCACGTGGGCATCCGGTGAGGAGAGAGGAGGCAGTGGGCTGGGGGAAGCACAGGTCTGTGTGGCCTCCGCCGGTGCCTGGACCATTCAGGCAATTAGGTCACAGGAGCTGGGCCAGAGCGGGGGGCCTGCTCCCTCCGCCTGCAGCCTCCAGCAGCTCCCCGGGCCCGGTTTCAGGGCCACCGTGTCCTGTGACCCAGGCAGGGACGCGCTGGAGCGCAGCAGCTGCTCAGCCTAGGGTTGCCACGGTGACAGGCACTTCTCCGGCAAGTGCGATAAACAAGAGGCCCGGCAGCCACACTCTCCGGGGCCCACCTGTCGAACCTGAGGCTTCGGAGGCTCATTTCTCACAGGTTTCAGGGTGGAGAGACGCCCGACACTTCTCCCTCCGGTTCTTGGTCCACGCTTCCCCCAGGCACGCCGGAGGAACACTTGGGCGTTGGCAGGAAAGAAAGGGGGGGTCGCTTTAAAAAGATGCCAGCCGGATGAGCACTGGTTGGTGTTAACGTACATAAACCAAAAGCCAGTATCTGATTGGACACGTCCCGTTTCAGTCCTAGGAAACAGTAAGACCCACGTTCATGTGGATCATGTTTTTTAATCGGATACATTCATCCTGATTCAACATGGTGCCCTTGTTTTCCTCCGAATTCTAACCCCGGGGAAAAATTCCATTTCCTGAGCCACTGCCGGGAATATAGTAGATGTGAACTATGAAATACTTTCACCGTTATTGTTAGTCCCATCTCCATCCCTGGCCCAGAACTCGAAGGGTCTCCGCCCTGTGACGAGTGTATAAAGAGGGGGTTGACCAGGAAGGAGAAATTAGTTTTGATAAATCTCATGCTCCATACCCAGATGGGCTAGTTCTACCCTGAGTGAGGGGCCGTGTTTACGCTCACTGTCTGTTCTAGTCCGGCCACACCGAGCAGCCCGGTGAGACAGTGAGGCCCGGCTGGGAGCCGTTGTCGGGGAAGGAGGGCAGAGCCTCCAAAAGAGAGGGCCCCTCGTCCAATCCCATAGAGTGCCGTGTCTGCAGCCGCACGCCCTCGCTCACGCGTGCGTTCCACAGGCACCTCCCCTGTGCCCGGCACTGCTCCCCCTGGAAATGCCCCGGTGGAGCGCCTGCTTCCTGTCCTGTGGAGCTGCCCACAGTCCAACAGGAGAGACCGTGGCTTCCGCCTCCACATAAGACGGGGTGAAGCTGCCGGGAGCCCCGAGGCCCGGCTGTCCACGGCCAGCAATGGGGGGACAGAAGGCTCGCACGGCCTCCCCGGAGGAGTATAGTCAGGGCCGGAGGACAAGGCTGGAGCTGGGTCCCGACGAGTCTCTGGGTCCGGGCTTTGCCATCCGGTAGCCATGGGACTTTGGTTAACTTACAGAACCTCGTTAAACCTCAGTTTTGCCTCGAGGTTAAAATGAGATCATATATATATAAAGTGCTAATCCTGGTGCCTGAAGCACGGAATGTTCTCTAAACCAATAGACATAACCCGTGTAAACAAAATCCTTCCAGGGTCTCAGCCACCCTTCGGCCTTCAGGGGCGAGGGGACTCAGAGGAGCTCTGTGCCCAGTGGCGGGGCCGCGGGGAGGCGGGAGAGCCAGGTGTCGGCCCGTGGAGAGCACACCTCGGGGCTTCCCTTGACTGCGTAGCGGTGCCATCCCTCTCCGCCGCCCTTGGAACCACGGGCTGGTGACCGATAGCCGCCCAGCCCACTCCGGGGGTGGTGATGCCCTGGGTCCGGGATGCATCGAGGGCATCATGAGTTTTTAACCCGGAATCATTCCTAGGGGAAGCCACGGAACTGCAGCCAGTCCTGCTTATTAGAGTCAAAATATTACTTTTCTATAAAAAGGTTCAAACCCAAATAAGACCTGAAAAAAAAAAAAAAAACAGCAGCTTCCGCGGGCACGCTCCTCTCCTCTCTCCCTCTCAGCCCAGCAGGGATCCGGGAGTTAGGCAGGTGCAGCCGCTGGGCCCGGGCGTCTTGGCCGCAGCCCACTCTCCACGCACCTAGTGCTCGCCTGAAGTCATGCTCTAGAACGTGCTTTCAAACCTGGGGGTGTGGCCCACCTCCCCAAGGCCAGGAAATGGAGGGGGGAGCTGCGAGGTTTGTCCTGAAGATGGCCCCCATCGACGGCAGGGGTCACCCAGGAGGCGAGCGCGGTTCCTTCCCGCCCGTGCCGGGTCGAGGGTCAGGCCTCACGGGTACGCTCTGGAAGCTCGCGTGGCAGACGTCCTGTGTGCGTGTTTCACAGGGGTGTCCCGGCCGGGCCCTGGCCACCCCGCCCGCCCCTACTCACACCCACAGGCAGCTTCCGGAGGGGGCTCGGAGCTTAGCATGCGCGCCAGTGGTTGACGGAGAGACGAGCTACAGCACAGGACAGGCAGTGGTTTCGGCTGTCGTGACTCTCTCTCTCTAGACCGTGGAACTTAGAAGCCTCGTGGGGAAAGGGGCGTGTGTCCGTCTTGCACCCCTGTCTGTGTGTGGGAAGGGGTGGCAGTTGGCTGGTGGGGCCTGTCCTTTCACTCCTGATGTTCTCCTCTCGGAAACCCCCCCGCAGGCTCCGTCCACGCCACGTCCGTGGCGGCCTCCCGGGTGGAGCAGGCGCTGTCCGAAGTGGCCTCGTCTCTGCAGAGCAGCACCCCCAAGCAGGGCCCGCTGCACCCCTGGATGACGCTGGCACAGATCTGGCTCCACGCAGGTACGCTCTGCCCCGCTGTGGGCTCCACCCCCCATTCTCCCCCACATAGTGGGCCCCGGGCCAGAGGATCCCGTGGGCACTGGCTCTTGAGCCCACAACCCCTCCACAGGACAGATCGGAGCTTGTGCAGTCACCCCAAAATGTTAGTATTGCGGGCCCCCCTCTCTGCGGAGGATATGTAAACTCTGGATGGTATCGAGCCCTCTGTGCACGGTTCTTCCTTTGCATACACACCTAGGGTACCGGTCAATTGATGAACGAGGCACAGTCAGCGATTAACAACAACAACATTACAATAGAAGCACTTTACGGCCTCTCCTGGGCGTGTCTGAATCGCCAGCATCCCCACTCTTGCACTTTGGGGCCACTATTAAGTGAAATGAGGGTGCCTGGAATACAAGCACAGTGATTCCCCAGCCATCTGTTCAATAATAACTCTGCCGGCTTCTTGGAGACTCACAGGCAGGTCAGGTACCCAGCGATGCTGGACGAAAGGATCTGATTCTCGTCCCAGGTGGGATGGAGCGGGATGGTGCGAGATTTTATCACGTTGCTCAGGCTGGCATGCCATTTAAAGCTCGCGGACTGTTTATTTCTGGAATTTCCCATGAAATATGTGGGGACCGCCGTTGACCGTGAATCACTGAAACAGAGAGAGTAAGACGGCCGATGTAGGAGCGACTCCTGTGCTTCTTTGCAGGAGCCGTGAATTCCTCTGTCTCCCCCCCTCCCCTGCCCCCACCCCCTGACCCGGAGCCCAGCACAGAGCAGCACCCAGGAAAGCTCTCCGGTTTGGGCTCTCAGGGTGGCAGGGAGCTTGCTGTGTGGGGGCTGTGCTGCAGCGGGGCCCCGAGAGCTACGTACGCCCCAGCTTTCTCTGGGGGAGACAGCGGGGCACAGGGGCCCAGGCCCGGAAGTCTGGAGGCCTCCCAGCCTCGGTGTCCCCATCTGAACCATGGAGGTGACAGTGCTTGTCTCCAGGGTTGATGAGCACAGTGCCTGGCACGTCCTAGCACGGAGACTCGGAGTCCCTGGGAGAGGCACGGGCGGGCATCCTGCTGACCCGGTGCCTTTATCACAGCAACGGAGGGGCAGTGATTCCCACCCCCACCCCGTCCCCAGGCACCCCTGCTAGTCCAGAGCCAGGACGCAGGAGCTGCACCGTGGGCTGGAAGCTAGCCCGGGGGGCAGGCACTGTGTCCCTCCTCTGTTCCACGTGGCTGCGTCTGCGAAGCTAGGAACCCTCTCCCCCACAAATAAATGCAGCAGGCAGGCCTGTGAGCGGCCAGAACACAGCTCTACAGACTCGGGGGGAACGATGGCTGTGGCTTGCTGGCATTTTTATTTCCATCTAGAACAGTGGTTCTCAAGCTTTCTTATGCCGTGACCCTTTAATACAGTTCCTCATGTTGTGGTGACCCCCAACCATAAAATTATTTTCGTTGCTACTTCATAACTGTAATTTTGAAACTGTTATGAATCGTATCTGTGTTTTCCAATGGTCTTAGGCGACCCCTGTGAAAGGGTTGTTCGACCCCCAAAGGGGTCTCGACCCACAGGTTGAGAACCGCTAATCTAGAAGTTAACTTCTGTTCCTCATGTCTTATCCCGTGACCTGCAAGGCCCCCCCAGGCCTTCCCGGGCTGGACTTTCAGGGCGTGTGGGGAAAGCCCACACGTGGCCGGGAAAGTGCTTGCTATCCTCACCATCCCGCTGTCCGCTTGTTGGCCAGGCCCAATGGTTCGACGCTCAGCCTTGTTTGGAACTGTTGGCCTTCGATACGGAAACCCGGTGGCTTTACCTGGCGTTGGCGTGGCACAGGCAGGGCTTAGCCGGCCTCTCCTGCCGTGGCACCGTTAATTGAGCCATAAAACGGCGGTGAATTGGCAGCCGGAGTAAATTCTATCCTCCTAAGCATGAAACACGCGAGGGATGGTTCAGGAATGTACCAATGGGTCTTCCTGCACGGACGCGGGCCAGTGTCCGCCTCTCCTGGGTCCGGGGAGCCGGAGTTAGCGCAGGGAGCACGTCACACGGCCTCCACTGCTCTCTCACAGGTCAGTCCCCGTCCAGGCGCCTGGCCGACCCCGTGTTCTTTATGAGCAGTGACTGCAGAAAACGGCGGAAGGGAGTCCGGGTCACTGTCGGGTCAGGAGAGACGGGCTGATCCTGCAGGGCCAGGGTGGGAGGGGTGGGGGAGGCGAGGCTGTCTTTCAAACGGGCCACAGACTCCAGTTTGCTTTTTTAATAGACTGTGTATTTTTACTGTTTCAGAGAGGAGGAGAGAGAGGGAGGAAGAGAAACATCAGTGATAAAAGAGAATCATTGATCAGTCCCTCCTGCATGCCCTTACTGGGGATGGAGCCGCAACCCAGGCATGTGCCCTGACCGGGAATCGAACTGCCACCTCCTGGTTAATAGGTCCACGATCAGCCACTGGGCTGCACTAACCAGGCTGGAGTCTAGTTTTTTGGGGTTTTGTGGTTTTTTTATTTTTAATATATTTTATTGTTTTGTTTTTTTTTACAGAGAGGAAGGGAGAGGGATAGAGAGCTAGAAACATCGATGAGAGAGAGACATCGATCAGCCGCCTCCTGCACGCCCCACAGTGGAGATGTGCCCGCAACCAAGGTCCATGCCCCCGACTGAAATCGAACCTGGGACCTTTCAATCTGCAGACCGACGCTCTATCCACTGAGCCAAACCGGTTCTGGCTGGAGTCCAGTTTTGAAGGGCCAACGTCTGATAAAGCAGGAGAGCTGAAGGGGACGCTCTGGGCTGCAGTGAGCTCACGGGACCTCCCAGGCTTGCTCCTCCGGCCTCAGTAAGAGCCACCGTCGCAGGACGGCTTGCCCTGTGGCCGCTGCCCCTCACTCAGTTACCCAGACGTCGTGCCTCTTTGCGTGGCTGCCTGTGACTCTCAGGAGGAAATGCTGCCGCTGCTTGTGGAACACTGCAGAGCAGTTTGGAGATTTCCTGAGGTTTTTACATAATCATGTCACATCCCGGTCTCCCTGCCATCGCCTGCGGCACAGAATAAAGCCCTCACTGCTGGTGACGGGTGGCGGTGGACCTTCGGCCTGGGAGTAGAACTGAACTTGCGGAAATCGGGTGCCAGATCTGCCGGACTCTGGGCAGAATACCCACCGCGCTGGTGTGTGCATGGCCAACGTGTATGTCATGTGAATGGCTGGAGTCCATGAGGACCTTTGCAGGGTTTGTGCCAGAGGGACCCAAAGCAGTGGCTTTGTGAGAGGCAAGATTCAGAATCTTATCATAAATCCGTGTCATGTCTGCATGTCATCTTCGAAGAGGCCAACTCCATAGGCAGGCTCCCCCGGACCAGTCCTGTCAGCTACCGGGAGGGGAGCTCGCTGCTCTGAGAGGCTCAGTAAACGTGACCCCGCTCTCTGACAGCTGAGGGAAGCCAGGGGACATCCGCGTCCCATCAGCCCCGGCAGCCCTGCCGGATTCTGTCCCTGCTGCAAGCTTCAGCAGCACCCGGTTAGATCCGGGTCTGACCCCCAGGCATGGCGTTCCTGTGACTTTGCGGGTCTCTTCTCTCCTGGTTGTTTTCCCAGCGAGCTGAGTAGAAATGCGTGATGGGGACGGGTGGGGTCAGCTTCAGATCTGAGGGTCCAGGTCAGGGCGTCTGAGAGGGTCTCAGATCTCCCCACTATTGTAGGAGGGGGTCCCTGTGTGTCCATTGGAATGGCAGAGAGATGGTGAATAGGACCCCCCAGCCCTCATCTGCTCTGTGAGGGTCCGGCCCGAGCCCAGCGGGGAGCACAGACCCGGGCCGAGCAGGGGTGCTTGGGCCAGGGTCCTGCCTTCTGGGGGCGGGGGTTCCCATCCCCTGGTTGCCTGCTACCCCTCCCATTCCCCCCCACCCCCGCCAGCACCTCCGCAGATCCTTCTTCATAATACCTGGTGGCCGACCTGCATGGGTTGTGCATGTTTTTGCCCTGGTTTGTTTGGGTCCATGTGACAGTTTTAGTAAGTTATTTTTAACAAATAATACAGTTTTGAATGAACAGTACACAGTGTATGTATTGGTACAAAGGGCATCGAGCGAAAAGACTCTGCCCACCTCTGAGCCTGTCACCCCCACTCACTGTCAGCGGCCCGCACCTGTGAAACGCCACCCTCGGAGGTCACTGCTTCCCCACCCGCCAGGCTGACTCACACCTTCCCGCCGCTGCAGAGCGAGAGCCCATTGTTCGAACCCGCCATCCTTTCACCAGGGCTCCCTCGCCGAACATTTGGGTTCTTCCTAGGACTTTGCTGTTAGAGACGATGCATCAATATGTATTGTGTGTATCGTCCTGTGTCTGCGTCTAAACGTGGAAATGCTGCGTCAGAGGATGCATACTCGGATTTTGATAAATCGTGTCAGATGGCCTTTCATAGAATTAACGGTATGAATGTATACTCAGTCGCTAATGTGTGAACGCCCCTTTTCTCGCCTCCTTGCCAACACAGCGAATTACCAAACGTCTCCATCTTTGCCAGTGTGATGGGTGAGGATGGCTTTTCAATTGTCTGCTCACGGCGCCCGCCCGTTCATCTGCTTAGATCCTGAGCTGTGCTTTTCACTTGTGAGCATTTATTATGTCAAAGAAATCCGCCTGGTCTGAGAGGTGCTAGAGATATTTCTCCCCGTTTGTTATTTTGTTTGTGTTTTTTGTCCTTTTTATTGCCAGTTTTAAGAAATATGTCTAGCTAAAACCCATTTGGCTCAGTGGATAGACCATCGGCCTGCGGACTGAAAGGTCCCAGGTTCGACTCCGGTCAAGGGCATGTACCTTGGTTGTGGGCACATTCCCAGTAGGGGGCGTGCAGGAGGCGGCTGATCGATGTTTCTCTCTCATCTGGCCTTCATCTGACATTGAGAAAGCAACTCCCCATTTTTGCGGTCCCTTTTCCTGAAAGTGGGGGGTATCTGCCAGGGCCATTTGTACCTTCTTTTATAAGGAAGGTCAGAGGGGTGGTCTGCCTCTCTTGCCGGAGAGAAAGCCAGGCTAGGCGGAAGTAAGCGCCCTGAGCTTCCTGCGGCAGGAGCCGGAGGTGGGGGAGAGGGTTTGGTGTTTACTCCCCGTGCGTGCGGCGTGTCTCCCTCCAGCTTTGTCTGCCGCAGACCTCGGTGCTGCCATTGCAGCCATTGGTCGCCAGTGACCGAGCAGAACCGGGACCCTCCCCAGCCAAGCAGCCTGGCACCATCTCTCCTTTCCCACGGTGGGACGGCAGCTAAAAACGGCTCCGCAGTAGGTGGTTAATTTCTGCTTGTTACTTACTAATAATTATAGCTTTCCTTTGGCACCTCTCACAGCCGAAACCAACGGCTATTCTTAGATGTGCAAGATCAGATTTTCTAGTTTCTCTGGGAATCGAACGCCGGGAGACTCTCACAGAGTCCTGGGCCCTGGCCTGGCCTGGCCCTTGGCCCTTCCCCCTGCCAGGCTCCTCCCAGGCCACAGGGCCGAGCGGAGGCATCACCCTGTGGCACGGCCCCTGGCGAGATGAAGACGGCTCCCCGGCAGGTGGCCTGCTGTCACTCAGAGGGAGCGCCTGCCTGGGAGGGATCGGGCCCCCCCACACCGTCCTGCCTGCTGATGCACAGTCCTTGTTGCTGAGTCAGCCCCCCCAGACTGCCCCCTCCTCTGCCCGGGGGTGGGTTTTAATTAACGGTCTGCAGCTTGCAAGTAGCTGACGCTTATCAAGGACTCTGCGTGTGTCAGACATCATTCCCTGAACTTGATGTCTCGCCTCGTTATTAGTCCTCCTAATGGCCTGATGGGGCATCAATGCCCCATTCACCTCGTTTGGCAGATGAAGAAACCGAGGCACCGCCGTCATCCCCTGGGTGGCAGGTGGTTCGCTTTTCCGCAGCCGGAAGCCCGGGGAAGAGCCGGAGTGTGGGGTCAGCGGGGATGAGAACTGTGGCAGGTGCCTGAGAACATGCAAGTGACACGTCAGGCACGGGAACTTGAGGGTGGGGTTCCATGCCAGGGGCGTGATGGGAATGGCTCAGAAGAGAAGGTCGGTGGGGGAGGGGAGGGCTGGGGCGGGGAGCGGAGGCCCCGCATTGAAATCCCGCCGAGGGGAGGAAAGGCCAAAGAAACGGAAGGAGGGCTCAGCGAGGCCGAGGGGACCGGAGGAGCGGAGGTGGCTGCAGAAGGGGTGCACACTGGAGCCCATGCAACAGTGGGGGGCAAGGGCTCCAGACTGGGATGAGGGGAACCCTGGTCCCACCGCGGTGTCCGTGGCAGGGCGACCCCTCTGAACCCTAGCGCCCGGCTCTCCAACACGAGGACAGTGTGACAGAGGCACGGGACCATGTGTGGAGCTCCCGGCACGTAGCGAGCACCGCGTGGCTTTTAGGGAGGAAATGGCGGGAGGAAAGGCTGCTGAGTGACCCAGGCAGGTGGAGCGGAGTGCTGGCTGGACTCAGCGTGCGTGTCGGCGGCCTGACCAGACGGGGGTGGCGTGGCGGAGGTGGGCCACGCCGAGGTGGGCTGCAGCGAGAATGGCAGGTGAAGCGAGGAGGGCGAGGGCACGTTTCTCCCAAGAAGGACCCCGAGGAGCGCCGTGGGGACGCGAGGGGAGCCGGGGAAGAACGCGGGTCAGGGGAGGAGGCGGAAGGCGGGCACGCAGCCTGCTGATGGCTGATGGCTGATGGCTGATGGCTGAGGCCGTCAGGACTGAGACCCTGTCCGTCGTCCGGAAGACAAGGACAAGCATCAGCATGACGTGCTGGAGAAGGCAGAGAGCGGCGGTGGCCGGGGCTTGGGCAGAGGCCGCCTCAGTCAGAGCAAAGGGGCAGATGGGTGGGTGCCACGGGCAACGAAGGGCGGGGGAGAAGGTGCTCAAGGTCGGCTCAGC
>PVJN01065473.1:0-10250 GCA_004026805.1 Lasiurus borealis | reverse complement strand
GTCCGTAGGCCAACGCTCTACCCACTGAGCCAAACCGATTTCGGCTGGAGGAATTTTTTTTTAATATATTTTATTGATTTTTCACAGAGAGGAAGGGAGAGGGATAGAAAGTCAGAAACATTGATGAGAGAGACATCAATCAGCCGCCTCCTGCACGCCCCACACTGGAGTTGTGCCCGCAAGCAAGGTACATGCCCCCGACCGGAATCGAACCTGGGACCTTTCAGTCCGCAGGCCGACGCTCTATCCACTGAGCCAAACCGGTTTCGGCTGGAGGAATTTTTTTATCCAATTGGATTATAGGAAAGTCTTTCCCTCAACGTTGGTACTAATTATCCACTAATTCTCCGAGGAAGCCAGCCCCCATGAAAGAAGGCAAGACCGTCGTGCTGGCTAGACCGGTGTAGACCCTCTTGTTCGTTCGCCTTACCACCAAGCGGAGCCCTGCCCGAACTCCTGATCTGCCCACTCCATGACCTGTAAGACAACGATCGTCTTAAGATTGTGTGTTATGGAGTAGTTCGTGGTGCAGCAGCAGTAAGGGGACCCGGGTTGTGGGCTCGATCGCCAGGGTAGCTTGTGGCTTTAGTTTTACTGTCCGTACTCACTAACCCACATCACACCGTTCCCTCAGAGTTTGCTTACTATGTCTGTTTCCCTCTGGGGACTGCCTGCTCCATGGGAAAATATGCCTTGGTTTAGATTCCAAAAAATAGTCTCATTGTGTTCTTTTTTTTTTTTAATACATTTTATTGATTTTTTATAGAGAGGAAGGGAGAGGGAAAGAGTTAGAAACATCAATGAGAGAGAGACACCGATCAGCTGCCCCCTGCACACCTCCCACTGGGGAGGTGCCCGCAACCAAGGTACATGCCCCTGACCGGAATCAAACCTGGGACCCTTCAGTCTGCAGGCTGACGCTCTATCCACTGAGCCAAACTGGTTAGGGCTCATTGTGTTCTTGAAGGGACTGGATAGATCTATGCTGCTTCCCTCAGCCTGAGGTATTGTTTTTTATGTTTGATTTTTTACAGAGAGGAAGGGAGAGGGACAGAGAGCCAGAAACATCGATGAGAGAAACATCAATCAGCTGCCTCCTGCATGCCCCCCTACTGGGGATGTGCCTGCAACCAAGGTACATGTCTTTGACCGGAATCGAACCGGGGACCCTTCAGTCCGCAGGCCGACCCTCTATCCACTGAGCCAAACCGGTTTCGGCCTGAGGTGTTGTTATATGTCTTTATATAATCAATTCAGCCACGTTTATTGATATTCTAAGCACCGACTATGTTTTGGGTTCCTTGCTACATGCTGGGGGTGTCTCAGAGAGCAGGCAGACAAGTGTTCTCCAGAACCCAGAATCCAATCAGGGAGGGAGGCTAAGTCAGGGTGTGTAGTCAGGGGAGTGGGAACCCAGAGGAGGAAGGGGTTAGACCGGGCCGGAGAGCGAAGGAAGTAGCTGGGAGATGTTTCACTGATAGGGAATTTTTCAGGTAAAGTTGTTGAAAGGAGCAGTGTTTCCTATCATTCTAGTTATCTGTTTGGCTTAATACATTACTTCAGGCTTGGTGACTGCTGTGGACTGAATTGCGCCCTCCCGAAATTCATAGGCTGAAGCCTAACTCCCAAGGCCACAGCATTTGCAGACAGTGGCTTTAGAGGGTGTCACCCAACCTGGACAGTCATCCAGGGGCACCTCCACCCCATGCCATTTTCTGGGAGAAGCTCGCTAAGTTTGAACCGTTTCAAAGGGAGAAAATCAGACACCACTCTCTCAAGGGAAGGGAGTTAGATGTGGGAGAGATGTCAATAAGTTTGGAGATATGTTTCAAAACTATACACAGGCCCTAGCTGGTGTTTCTCAGTGGTTAGAGCGTCAGGCTGTGCACCAAAGGGTTGTGGGGTCAATTCCTGGTCAAGAGCACGTACCTGGATTGCAGATTTGATCCCTGGACTACTCAGGATGCTTGTGAGAGGTAGCCAAGTGATGCGTCTCTCTCACATCAGTATTTCTCTCTCTCTCCTTCCCCTTTCCTCTCTTCCACTCTCTCTAAAAATTTAATGGAAAAAAATATCCTTCCATGAAGATTGACAAAAACAAACAAATGAAAAACCCCACAACAAACAAATAAGAAAAGACCACACACAGAGCAAAGACCCTGGGAATAGACCTTAGCATAGGCACGGTGCATTCAGTGCCTCATGGAATCTCCCACTCCATGCCTACAAGACAGCCTTTTAGGGGAATTTTTCAGCAGCAATGAGGGGACAGTCCCTTCTTTTTAAAAGTGCCTAAAATAATTCTTGCAATTGGTTCTTTTTATAATATACTAGATACAACATTCAGAGCTAAACACATCTATCAAAAGGACATTTCATCAAGTCCTCTTGATTTTTCCTACAAGATAAGACATTGCTGAATAAAAAACAGGCATTGTCAACACTACTTTCTTAGTTGTCTACGGTAAAGTGTACTTTTTTTTTTTTATAGCGGAAGTCTGACTTGTGAAGATACCCATGCACACATGAAGTTTGGGGAAAGAGGAAGGAGTCTACCATGGGGAAATTATATGGGGGCATTTTATTCATTTATTTTGTAATGGTGAGAGAGAATCATTGATCGGCTGCCTTCTGCACACCCACACTGGGGATTGAACCTGCAACCCCAGGCATTTGCCCTAACTGGGAATTAAACCATGACCTCCTGGTTCATAGGCCGACACTCAACCACTGAGCTACATCGCCCTGGCTTTGGGGGGCATTTTAGTCAGCACTTCTCAAGCGGAGATGACTGATATTGGTGGCATTCAATTATATGTATTTTTTCTTTCTCATTGAGGGCTTTAAAGGCGACCTTCACTCATTTCTAATAGAAATGTTGTTGAGTAGCAGGAGTGCGTGGTTCCCTGTGACAACAAGCAAGAGAGAAGCTTTTCTTTGAGTATATAATTTTAAAAAATTGAAATAAGATTATCCCTGATAACATGCGCAACTCAGCGCGTTTAGGACATTCACAATGTTGTACAACTATCACCTCTGTCTAGTTCCAAAACACAGGGGTAGGCAAAAGTAGGTTTTTAGTTGTGAGTATGCAAAATAATTTATTTTTTTATTATTGTATATTGTATTATTTTTCCATATGAACAACTGTAAACTTACTTTTGCCCACCTCTGTATTTTTGTTACCCCAAAAAGAAACCCCTTCCCCATGAGCAGTCACCCCCCCAGTCTATATATTTATTATATACTAGAAACCTGGTGCATGAAATTCATGCACGGGAGTGGGGGAACATCCCTCAGCCCAGCCTGCACCCTCTCCAGTGTTGGGAGATGTCTGACTGCCTCTCACAATCCGGGATTGCTGGCTCCTAACTGCTTGCCTGCCTGCCTGCCTGCCTGATGGTCCCTAACTCCTCTGTCTGCCTGCCTGATTGCCCCTAACTGCTCCCCTGCTAGCCTGATTGCCTCTAACCACCTCTACCTTACCCCTCACCTGGGACCCAGGCTTCCCTCCCTCTAGCCAGCTGCAGGCACCCAGGACCCGGGCCAGCTTCGACTGGGTCAGCCGCAACCACAGGGGACTGTGGGTGGGCATGTGGCTTGTCCCTCTCCCAGGCCACAGGGGCAGGTGCTGGTGCCTAGGACTGTGAGGCGAGTGGCTTGTCCCTCTCCTGGGCCATAGCCTGGCTGGTCCTCATTCCTCTCTTGTAAGCTCATTTGTGCCTGGCTGATTACCATTCCTCTTTTTCCAGTGTTGAGCGTCTGAGCAGTTAAGGGGTGATGGCATGAGGGCATAATGACCATTTGCATATTAGCTCTTTAGTTATATAGGATTATATATGTACATAAATGTGATACATAAGTATATATGACATGTTTATATTATATTAGAGGCCCAGTGCATGACGTTTGTGCATGGGTATGGTCCCTGGCCAGCAATTAGGGCTAATCAGGTTCCCAGGTTCCCTGCTCTCCATCTCTCCAGCTCCCTGCCTCTTCCTTCCCTCATTTCCTCAGCACCCTGACTCTGCTGCTGGTCACCTGCCATGTTCCACGCTGCCCCCTGGTGGTCAGTGCACGTCACAGCAATCAATCAAACTCCCAGTTTCCGGTTGAACTCCCAAAGGGACACTTTGCATATTAGCCTTTTAGATAGACAGACAGACAGACTAGAGGCTCAGTGCACAAATTCCTGCTGGCCTGCCCTGATGGGGGCTAATCAGGCCGGGCCAGTGAGAGGAAGGGGCTGTAGGCAGTTGGTCAGCCAGCCCTACCCCCTGGTTGAATTCCCAGTCAAACTTCTGGTCATGAGGACAATTTGCATATTAGCCTTTTATTATATAGGATAGTGATAGGCAAACTTTTTAGTCAACAAAGCCAAATAGTACAACGATTGAAATTTCTTTTGAGAGTCGAAAACTGACTTCTGAGCATGGGCCACAAAGCTTCAATCACACTGTACGTGTGCACCTGTGCATGTGGTATTTTGTGGGAGAGCCACACTTGAGGGGCCAAAGAGCTGCATGTGGCTCACGAGCTGCAGTTTGCCGATCACTGATATAGGATAATGATATACCTACAATATAATTTATAACAATATAATGTATTATAAATATTATGTACATGTATAAGATACATAAAGTGTAATATATATATGCATTACATTTTATTATATATATATATATATATATATATATATATATATATACACACACACACACACACAATGTATTATAATGTTTTCTGAATAATTTGGGGAAGTAATTTGGAGTCTTTACAATCTTTACTCTTAAATACTTCAGTGAGCATTTCCAAAGGACAAGGACTTTCTCTTGGACCCAATATGTAATGATCAAAATTGGAAATGCCAAACTGATAAGACTGATCATCTAATCCACCATCCAGATTCCAAGACTTTCCATTGTTCCAATAGTGTCCTTTATAGCTGCCCCCATGAAAGTCAGTGGTGTTCACAACCCTTTTCTGCTTTCCTTCTCCTGATCCAGCCTGGTTTGTCACTGAGTCTAGGCCAGGTGGGATCAAACGAGGATGATTTTTTTTTCTCCAATTATTGCCTCCCCTGCTCTCTTGTCAAATCTCCCTTCCCTGCCCTAAGGAGCACATTCTGTAACATGACTGATCACTGTCAGTAAAAAAGTCTTGCCCTGTCCTTTCCTGTTAACAATTTCCATCTCGGAGCTTTCTTCAACCCCTTGCTGATTCGTGATGTTACTGGGAAAACTTGAGGCAACTCCCTGCTCTGCCTAATTCCTTCTGTCCATCCCTCTGCCGCTTGGCTGAGGCAGGGCTCAGGAGAGGGTCTCTGAATGCACCAGCAGGTGTGAGCTCCGACCACCCACACAGGTGCTCTCTCTGGATCCAGAAAGGCAGGCAGGGAGAGCACAGATTCCTGAGACAGATATGGGTTGGGGGAGGAAACTCAGCTATCTCCTTGTGATGCTGCCTGCCTGTTGTCATGGAAACCCAAGCCACTCTCTTTTGAAGGACCCATTAAGGGTGCAGGATATAATCAGCACCCTCTCTGGCAGACCCCCACCCTCCCCGGACAATGCAGCATCTGAGTTCTGCCCTCACCACCCCTCTCCAGCCCTGGCTGGGGATGACTCGCTATGTGATCACAAGTCTCCTTTCCTGTCCGCATCCCCCATGGAAATGACTGAGGGACATGTCGCAATTGCCACACTGTCTACGTGCATCAGGCTATGAGAAGGGTGTAAGACAGTGGCTGAAAGTGCAGACACTGTATGCAAACTACCAACTGTCAAGTCCTGGCTCTGCCACCCAGGAGCTGTGCAACTTTGAGCACCTTGCTTCAGTTCTCTGAGCCTCGGTTTCCTCTCCTTATAAAATGAGGAGTGATAATGGTACCTACCTCATAGGAGCTAATATATCTATAGCTGTTAAAATAGTACCTGAGTTGTTGTTTTTTAAACCCCAATATATCCATCTGATGTACTATTATTCAAATACACAAAAGGAATGAACCATGGACCCAAGCTATCGCATGATGAACCTTGAAAACATGCTGCTCCGTGAAGGAAACCAGACACCAAAAGGCCACATAGTGTGATTTCATTGATATGAAATGCCCAGAACAAGCAAACCCAGAGAAACAGAAGACGCATTAATGTTGCCAGCAGCTGCAGGAAGAGGTGGGTGGGGAGTGACTGCTTAATAGGACCTGTGTTCTTTTTTGGGATGATGGAATGTTCTGGAATTAATCAGGTAGTGGTGATGGTCGCAGGACTTTGTGAAGTATGAAATGTCACGAAATTGTCACTTTAAAAAGATTACATGCGAATTTTATGCCCTGTGCACTTGCAAGGTTTAAATATTGTTCTGATGGAGGGACACAACAGAATGATACTCACATAGAAGGATCCTTTGTCACTTGGAGCTCCAAAGAGGACATAAGACTTACATCAGGGACAGGGTGACAGTAAACTGGAGCTGTGGGAGGCAGCTCCTACAGGGCAACCAGAGGGGTTAGCTCGGTTACCTGGGCTTCCTGAAATGGGCTCATTTGAATAATTTTTCAAACTCCAGGGCAATAGGGCTGTCCCTAGTTGCCTGGTTCCTAGCTCTTGGACAATTGAAGGAAGTGTCTAGTGGCCCTTGAGTATGAGTGGATAAGGGAAATAGTCTAGTTGTGGATTTAATCAATTGTTCCAGAGGACCCGATTGGCCTCTGAAATGGGTCCTGCCCTCTCTGCTTTCCTTTATTCTGTGGAAGTAGATACTGTATTCATTTCTCCTCTGTGTAAGTGTAGGTATAGAATTGCTGAGTCAAAGGGAAGAGAATAAACTTCTCTTTTGTTTAAGCCACTGTTATTTTGAGTCTGTGAGACTAATTGGACCATATCCCCATACATTGGCAATTCCTGCTTCTTTGCCTCACTCTGGCACCTTTGCTCCTGGAATCACCATCTTGTCTGAGACTCAGCTTTCATGAAATCCCAAATGAAGATAATTGGGCACTGACCAGATATAATAAGAAAGTTGAATGGGTTGTCCCTTCAGTTCAGATGCCCTCAGCTCCATTGCAAATGATGGCTCATCTTTATAGGTGCATGTGGCATTCATATTTGTGTCTGACAAAGGGACTCAGACACCAGCATTTATGTCAACTGAATACTAATCAGGTGCTAACACTGGTCTGGGCATGGATGGGAGGAGGATGAAACTGGTGAGATTAAATGAGGTGCCCCCTCCCAGAGGTCTCTGGGAGAAATGAAAGGTTGGTGGGGTTTTTGTACCTTTAGTTTATTTTTTCTAGAGGCCTGATGCATGAATCCATGCACAGGTGGGGTCCCTCAGGGTGGCCTGCAGGGATCGGGTCCCAGCTCACACGCCCAGGCTCGCAGCCCCGCAGTTTCTGCCTGGCACCCCGCTGTGGCCTAGCACTGCTCCCTCACCTGCTCCACCATCCTGCTGCCGCCTTCCAGCTGTCCAATTCTTGCTGTCCAGCTCTCCTTGGGGCCTATCAGGGCCAGCAGCACCTCCACTACCACCTGCTGCCAGCACCACATCACAGATGCCCGCCATGTTCCACACCGCCCCCTGGTGGTCAGGGCACATCATAGTGAGCGGTCAAATTCCCTGTCAAACAATTTGTACATTAGGCTTTTATTATATAATAAGATTGATTTCAGAGAGGAAGGGAGAGGAACAAAGAGATAGAAACATCAGTGATAAGAGAGAACCATTGATCGGCTGCCTCCTGCACACCCCACATTGGGGACTGAGCTTGTAACCTGAGCATGTGCCCTGACTGAGTTGAACCATGACCTCCTGAGCCACACCAGCTGGGCCATTTTGATTTTTCAAAGGAAGGATTGCCCTAAATAAGAATCAGTGCAGCCATGGCGGGTGTGGGTCAGTGGTTACAGTGTCAGCCCACACATCAGAGGATTGCGGGTTTGATTCCTGGTCAAGGGCACATGCCTGAGTTGGGGGTTCACTCCCCGTCCCAACTGCACCCATATGGGAGGCAACAGTTGATATATCTCTCTCACAGCGATGTCTCTCTCTCTCTCTTTTTCTCTCTCTCCCTTCCTCCCTCCCTCCCTAACACTCTCTCTAAAGAGCAATGGAAAAAATATCCTCAGGTGAGGATTAACAACAAGAACAAAACAGAATCAGTGGGGAAGCTCATCAAAATGCAGATGCTGGGGCCCGCCCCACCCTGGCTTATTGAAATTGGTAGGGTCCTAGGAGTCTGCATTCTCTAGGAGCTTCCTAGAGGAATCCAAGATGCTCCTGGGTGGGCCAGCTGTTAAGGGCAGCTGGTGGGGGAAATGACAGGCAATACTCTCAGCAGGATGAGCCAGGCTGTGTTTTGAAATTTGAATTTCATCCTTCAGTCAATGCGAGTCTTGGAAGGGTTAAAGGCAAAGGTAGGACTTGATCAGATTTGTGTTCTAGAACAACACCTCACTGTATGTGGAGAAATAAATGGATGGTTGTGTGTGTTTGGGGGAGGGAAGAGACAACCATACAGCGATTGTGGCAGAGGGCTGGGCTGGATTTGCCCAGAATGACTTGCCTTGGCAAATACCGGGTTGGGGAAATGGATGAGGAGGGGCGGGACCCTGGGATGTGGAGAGGCTGCCACATTGATGGGAACACGCAAGGAGGGGAGGTGGGGGCTGGGTGGGTCGGGTGTTTAGTGTGACATGATTAATGTAGAGTGGCTGTGAGAGACCCAGGGGGAGACATTTGTAGAAATACTGGGGCAGAAACTCCTCTTTCCTAGAGGTCCCTAAAAGGCAGTATCTGGGTGCCTTTTTAAAAATCCAAAAGCTTTTCCATTCCCAAAGGGAGATCTATATATGAACACAAAAATTCTCACAATTAGCCTTGATCCAGACATTGAACCCTTCTCCCCACCCCATTCTCAAAGTGCCTCTGGCATGTAGGTGTCTTGTAATCATATTTCCTCTGCTTGTTAATGAACTCACTGAGGCAGTACTCCTGGAGAGAGAAAGATTTCATTTGTCTGGGCTGAGAAGGGAGACGGGGTTGCCAGAGCTAATGAGGAATCAATGCCTCGTAATTGCTAATTAAATGAGCTTGGCTCTCTCCTGGGGCTATTAGTTGGCTGGCTGGCCCTTGAGTGTCCACAAATTTAATTATACTCCCCAATAAACACCCGAGCACCCACCCTCCCCTGTATCTCTGTGGGGGGAACCAAGGAGAAGCAGGATCTTCATGTGTGTGCTGAAACCATCAGTTCATTTATTAATACATTGATTTATTCTCTATGCCTTTATTGATTCAATCATTGTTTATTGAGCACCTCCTGTGTGCCAGGCCCTGGTTAGGTGCTGGGGCCACAGCAGTGAAAAATACAAGTGCAGTCTCTGCCCTCGTGGAGCTCACAGTGTAATGGGGGTGACAGACAGTCCTGTAAACAGTTACCAATAATTGCAGTAAGTGCTGGAGAGAAGACACCCCGGGTCTATGAGAGTGTATCATACAGGCTTGATAAGGTGGGTGGTGAGGCAACAAGGAAAGTTTCCCTTGATGAAATGAGGCTGGGGGAAGAAGGGAGAGGGAGCTCGTGGGGTACTCTGGGAGGCAGAGCATTCCAAGATGAGGGAGCAGCAAGGACCAAAACTCGGAGGCTGGAATGACTTCAAGGTAGTGTCCGTGACTTGATTAGGATGCCGCGGAGAAGTGGGAGTGAGCCCCACTGATGCCACAACTCACCTACACAAGTTTACACCTGTCCCGTAGTTGGTCCATGGGACTGATGATGAGGTGTGGGAGAAAACAAATTATTATTCCTGGAACTTTTATTGACAAATCTTAGTAGAATCCTGGTCTAGAGAGAACCTCAAACACCATCCCCTCATTGATTCCCAAGGCCCTGGGTTCAGTCTGATATTTTGTATTTTCAGGCCTGTGTGTGTGTGTGTGTGCGGGGGGGGGGGGGCATATGAGTGACATGGCCAACACCATTCATGGCACATTGCTATGTGATCATGGGGTGCGTGCCCCTGTTTTACTCCCTTCCTTGTGCTTGTTTCATGGAATTAGCCAGCTCACTCCCCACAGTTACTTGTCCATCTCAGGTGGAGGTTGATGGGAGTCCGCGCTATGAGGAAGCTGTGACTTGTTGTCATAGTACACCAGAACAACAAAATCACTAGTCTTCCACACAGCACTAGACCACAACTGCTCCAGTCTTCTTTGCCACCCTTTGCCCTGTGTCTGCGACCCCCCAA
>PVJN01065472.1:0-10250 GCA_004026805.1 Lasiurus borealis | reverse complement strand
TTTCATGTTTACGCCCCTAATGAGTGGCGACGCCTCTAAACGGGTTACGCTCCATCTTTTTTTCCTTTATGCTTTCCTGTATTTTCTAATTCTGCCGCGATGAACATGTATTACGTGCGTAATAAAGGACTAATGAAAGCTTTAGAAGTCAGGTGGCGAGAGACTGGGGGTTCCTGGGCGTGGGTTCCACTCACCCAGGGTCCCAGGAGCCAGGGGCTGAGGGGGAAGCGGGCAGTCTGCAGCCAGGCCCAGGTCTGCCAGCCCCCAGTTTTGGGGGGGAGAGGGGAGAGGCTGTGAAGTGCCTGGTGCTGGCACTGGGGGTGGGCTGAGCTAGAGAAGAGAGAGTGTCTGTGCTCGGTGTGGGTTTCAGGGTTCCAGGAGCTTGGTTCGAATCCCGAGTCCACCCTTCCCGGCTGCAGAAGCAATATCCCCTCGTAGGGCAGAGCAAAGACCAGGCCAGGGGTTTCTGGACCCAAGGAGTTACTGGTCTTTCCCAGAGCCCACTCCTGGTCTGGTGAGAAGTGGGGGTGGGGAGTACTAGGGACAGGGGTCCTCATCTGGCAGGCGGAGACCCTATGTCTGAGGTCAGGATGGGCATGGAGACCTCAGACATGGGTTAGCTCTGAAGCCCAGCTCCGCGGTGGCTGTGTGACCCGAAGGAAGCCGCTTTCCCTCTCTGGTCCTCACTTTGCCTGTTCCACGGGGGTACAAATAGTGGGGCCAGTGGCAGACGGTGCTGACGGTCCCAGCACCTCACCTCTCCGGCAGCCACTCTGTCACGTGACTTTGCAGTGTCTCCTGCTGGGAGGCAGGGTATTGTTCTCCAACTGAGACTTTGAGTTTGACCAGGGGACTGGCTTTGGCAACAGACGGAAGGAGGGAGAAGGTAGGAGAACCCCTTCTTTAAAAAATATTTTTATTGCCAAGACCGGTTTGGCTCAGTGGATAGAGCGTCGGCCTGCGGACTGAAGGGTCCCAGGTTCGATTCTGGTCAAGGGCATGTATCCTGGTTTCGGGCACATCCCCAGTTGGGGGCGTGCAGGAGGCAGCTGATCGATGTCTCTCTCTCATCGATGTTTCTGACTTTCTATCCCTCTCCATTCCTCTCTGTGAAAAATCAGTAAAATATTTTTTTAATATTTTTATTGCTTTTAGATAGAGAGGAAGGAAGAGGGAGAGAGAGAAACATCAGTGATGAGACCTACCCATAAGCCATTGCCCCCGCCGGGCCCACACGAGATCAGCTGACGCCAGGGGAGCCTGAGGGCTGAGAGATCAGTGTTGCTTTTCAACCAGATGCGTTTTGGGGCTGTTATGCAATGTCAGCCGAACAGTCCATTTCCTCCTAGGACTGAAGTGAGGGAGGAGGATGTGAGGGTTCCATGAGACGATGCTTGCCAGGGGCTGGTGACCTCCGTGCCTGGTGTTTCGTAGCTGCTCAATAAATGCTCCGCTGCTCTGATCAATATTGTCACCATTGTCCTTATGATTGTCATCCACTGGGGGGGGGGGAGAAGTACCTGGGGTCCAGAGGTCAAGGACGAGAGCTGTGCAGGCACCCCACCTTCCTCAGCTCTGCTCAGAGTCAGCTCCAAGCAACGAGAGGCCCCAGTTCGAGTGAGGGCAGCTTTTATTGCACTTTCCAAATCCGTTCCGATCAATCAGAGGGGAGATGGCGGCTCCTGCTGTCCCAGACCGGGGTGAGACCAGCGGGCAGAGGTCGAGGCCTTGTACGACCATCAGATTTCTTATATTTTATTGATTTTTCACAGAGAGGAAGGGAGAGGGATAGAGAGCCAGAAACATCGATGAGAGCGAGACATCGATCAGCCGCCTCCTGCACACCCCCTACTGGAGACATACCCACAACCAAGATACATGCCCTTGACTAGAATGGAACCTGGAACCCTTCAGTCCACAGGCCGACACTCTATCCACTGAGCCGAACCGGTTGCAGCTCTAGTGCTAGTCTTCACTGTGAAGTTTTATGAACCTTTTCCACTTAGTGCAAAGTATTTGCTAATATACGTGGGCACACTGTTCCCTTTGCTGAGACGCCTCCAGCGTGACTCAGGGCTGGCAGGTGACCCAGGAGACCTGGAGAGACAGAGTCAGGAGCACTCCAGAGGGGCCAGCCAGCCACAGAGAGGAGGCCTGCAGGCAGGGCGTTTTGGAAGCGGGGAGCTTCGCACCAACCCCGAGAAGAAACGAGGTCAGGGAAAGCACTCATGTGATGAAGTGTGCACCTGGAAATGACTGAAAAATCCCGAATTTGGCCGACGCTGACTGGGTTATGTGTTTGGCATCAGAAGAATGGGGTCTTGCCGCTCAAAAGGAGAGGATGAGGGAACATAAAGAAATCGAAGGTGCCGACATGTCTGACTCACTGCCCCTGTCGGGCCCGGGCTATGGGCTCTGCACGCAGCATCTCGTCCAAAGCACCCACCGCCGTCCCCGTTTCCCAAAGGAAAGCCTGCGGCCCAGAGAGGTTAGGACACTTGTTTAAGGCTGCACAGCCTCGAAGTGGAAAAGCCAGGATTCAATGCTAAGACCCCACCCTTCACCTCTTCACCTGGTCTCACGTGACTTAGTTATTCATCTGAGTGTGTGACTATGAAACGCACCTCCACTTCACCGGCCCTGGGCGGGGACTCAGATGCGGCCCCGTCTCATCAGAGAAAACAGATGCTTTTGGTAATAATGTGGTGTAGGCTGTGATGGGGGGAGCGGAGGGATTTGGCCAGTGGTTCTCAACCTTCCTAATGCCGCGACCCTTTAATACAGCTCCTTATGTTGTGGTGACCCCCAACCATAAAATTATTTTTGTTGCTACTTCCTAACTGTAATTTTGCAACTGTTATGAATCGCATCTGTGTTTTCCAATGGTCTTAGGCAACCCCTGTGAAAATGCTGTTCGACCCCGAAGGGGTCGCGACCCACAGGTTGAGAACCGCTGGATTTGGGAGCCAGATGTCAGCATCAAAGGCCCGCCTCCACAAACTCTGTATTCACGAGCTGCCCAGTCGTTCCTCCACCAGCTCATGCACACCTGCAGGGTGCCAGGGACCTGGCGGGGTCCTCAGTCCAGCAGGGACTCGGGGGGACCCAGCTCCTCCTCTCCCGAAGCCCAGGGGGCTTGTCAGGGACAGAAACGTGGACCCAATCAACACCGAATCATCTCCCTGTGCCTGCACCAGGGCTCCACGCACCAGGGACCGGGTGTGGGGAGATGGGGGGTCCTGACCCAACGAGGGGGCCTCAGAGAGGAGGAGATCCAGAGGGTGAGGGGAGGCATCAGAGAGAGAAGGGCTGGCAGCTGGAGCAGAGGTGCCCGGGGGAACGCGGGAAGCCTGTCTACCCTGTTAGCCACGGCCAGCCCTCTGGCTGCCCCGAGCTGTCCCTGTGGGATAAACCTGCTGGCTCCTTCTCTCTGCGGGGTCCCTGCCCACCCACACTGCCTCCTGTAGCGGGGGGGCACCTAGGAGCTACCGGGAAGCTCCAGGGAACACAGAGCTGCCAGACCTGCTCCTCACCCCCTTCCAGCGCCTCATTAACTGAGCAGGAGCGGAGAACAGGATCCGGGGGTCCGAGGACACAGCGGGGGTCTGAGGACAGGTGGCTGAGGGGGCTCATGGCCGCCCAGCTCCCCTCCCTCCCTCCTCCCCCAAGAGGACCCCCGACTCCGTCCCCGCGGGGCCTCGCTTCAAGGCTGGAACGGCACCAACCTCGAGGCCGCAGCCGAGGGGCTCTCCCCGCCAAGGATGTGAGTGTGTTAATTAATGAATTAGCTGTTTAATTAACATAATTAAGCCTCATTATTTTCCTTGCATCTATCGTCAATTTTCAGGCAATTAAAGCGGACGCTGGTGGAGGAGGCGGGATCTGGGTAGCCGCTGCCGGCGGAGGACGGGACGGCCGGGCCTGGGGTGACCCTCAGGGCCCAGCCCAGCCGGAAGGGAGGGGGGCAGGGCAAAGGAGGCTCAGGGGCACACCACGCACACCCCAAGATGGAGTGTCCCCACGTCTGAGTCTGCAGATCAATTTCCATCCAAGTATTGAGCACCTACTACATGCCCGGCTCTGTGCCAGCAGGGTTGTGACCAGGACAGGCAGGTGCCCTGACCAGGAATCGAACCGTGACCTCCTGGTTCACAGGCCAACACCCAACCTTAAATGGTTGTTGGTAAAGTGGTGACCCATCCGAGAGCCCTGGGCCCTCCGCTACAGGCCAGCCTCCACGGGACCGTGTAGTCAAGAAAGTCACCGTGCGGAGGCCTGGTCGCTGCCACTCCCCTGTCATTTAACTCCACTGTCCTCCTCCTGCTCACAGGGGACAGGCTGGCAAAGGACTTCCTCAAATCTCAGTAACCCTGGCCTTAGGCACTTAGACACGACATGCTTTCCCCACCTGTCCCATGTGTGCAACGGGGTTTGGGGACCTGAGTGCGGGGTTCCACGTTTACCCCTGCTCCCATGGATCTAGGTTCACTCAGCCCCCATAACTCCATCTGCTCTGATCTTTTTTTTTTTTAATATATTTTATTGCTTTTTTACAGAGAGGAAGGGAAAGGGATAGAGTTAGAAACATCAATGAGAGAGAGACACTGATCAGCCGCCTCCCGCACGCCCCCTACTGGGGACGTGCCCGCAACCAGGATACATGCCCTTGACCGGAATCGAACCCAGGACCCCCCAGTCCGCAGACCGAGGCTCCATCCACTGAGCCAAACCGGTTTCGGCTGCTCTGATCTTTTTTAAAAAATTGTTTTTATTTATTATTTTTATTTATTAATGTATTACATGTATACATATCTTCCTGATCTTTTAAAATGTGATTGAAACGCAGTAAGTTCTGTTTCTCCTCCCCAATGAGTTCCAAAAGCCCCTCCCCCTCCCCCTCCCACACAGATACACATCTTCCCAGGTTTGGCCCAGCAGAGCTGCTTCTTTTTTTTGTTTTTGTTTTTGTTTTTGTGGGGTTTTTAGTTTCTATTGATTTCAGAGAGGGAAGAGAGACAGAACCATCAATGATGAGAGAGAATCATTGATTGGCTAACTCCTGCACACTCCACACTGGTGATCGAGCCCCCAGCCCAGGGCAGGTATATATATGCCCTGACCGGGAATCGAACTGTAACCTCCTGGTTCATAGGTAGATACTCAACCCCTGAGCCATGCTGGCTGAGCGACCTATGACATTTTTGATAGAAACACCCGCTTAATCTGAAAAGGACAAAGAAATATCCCCTTTGCATAGGGAGGCAAGCGAAGAAATGGACTAAGTTGCCAATGGGTCCTTCCTTATAGAAAAGGAAGAATAGCTCACAATGATGACACTAAAGCTGTGGAGAGGCACTCCCGGGGCAGTACCGGGCCCAACAGAGCTTCCATGTCCCCCACTCAAGGTCGCTGATGGAATGTTGAATGAGGCAGACCTGTGGCCTCACCCAGAGACCATCCTAGATCTGCACGACCTCAGTGAGGAGGTGCCCCAGTCTGGGGTGACATTTTCAAACGCCTCCTCCGTCTCTTCCTCCCCCTCCCAGCCCACGGCGATCACACCCTCGGCGAGCAGGTGGCCAGTGGGAGGCCCTCCTGACCCACGCTCACTGTCACCACCCATGATTCAGCGGCCGGCCTCCACTCCATCTTTCTCTAGCTGCGTTACCAAGGCAGTGCCCTTAACCTCTCCGAGCTGTTTCCTCACCTCCGAGGTGGGCAGAGAGTGGACATCCACCTCCTGGCACTGTGGTGAGGACCAGCAGAGAGGACCAGGCACGCTATTAGGACTCAGTTCAAGGTCATCTCAGTCCCCTTCCTCCCCTCAGGTCCAGCAGCTTCCAGACCACAGACACTCCTCCGTCACACACTAGCTCATGCCACGGCCACTGCCCCATGGCGGGGTCTCTCTACCTTGAGTCTATCTCACCACACTCCCACCTGCAGGTTCTGTGGGGAGCACCCTTCATTATAAGGAAACTGAAGCTGAGAGCAACTAAATCACCGGCCCAAGACCACAGCTGATGAGTGGCAGGATGGGACTCAAACCCAGCTCAGTCCGCCTCCAGCATGGGCAGACCCTGCTGTGGCGAGCCCTGATCTCAAACAAGGCTGACAAAGCCCCCTGTGCTCAGAGGTTCTATCCCAGTGAAGGAGACAAATAATAAACCCAAAGCCAATGAAGATGTAGTTCACAGAATAATAATAAAAGGAGAGGAAGGGCCTGGGGGAGAAACCTTTGAGATCAGAGTTCAGGAAGGCTCTGAGGAGACGGTGCTGAGGAAGGAGGCAGGGACTGGCTGGCTGGAGGAGACGGTGAGGAGAGGCAGGCGGGCCGGATCGGAAGTGACCTGACCGTGATGTAGAAGGACTGCTGGCTGCCCAGTGCAGACCAGGCTGCAGGGAGGTGCAGGCGGAGGAAGAGCAGCTATGCGGGGGGTGGTATCTTGGAGGTGGTGAGCTGGGTATGGACTCTGGGTATCTGGTGAAGGTGACTCTGACGGGACCTGCGGATGGATGAGCTCTGGGGTCCAGGTGGCACAAAGGGGGGGAGGGGGGATGAACCGCAGGAGAAGGGAGAGGCCTCTGCCTGAGCTGGAAAGACAACAGAGCGGGATCCAAGACATCAAGGGGACCGGTCACATACGCAGGTGGCGTCAGAGTGGAGGTGACTAGAGATTCCTGGGGGTGTTAGGGGGGAAGGGTCTTGGGCCTGAGCCTGGGCTCAATGGGCACCTGGGAGCCAGAGAGGAGACGGGATCCTCAGAGGTGGCCCTGGGTTGCACCAACACTAGAGAAAGATCCAGTGAAGAGTCCTGTATGCCGAAGCCAGTTTGGCTCCATGGATAGAGCATCGGCCTGCAGACTGGAAGGTCCCAGGTTCCATTCTGGTCAGGGGCATGTATCTTGGTTGCGGGCACATCTCCAGTGTGGGGCATGCAGGAGTGCAACTGACTGGTGTCTCTCTCTCTCATTGACTGGTGTTTCTAACTCTCTATCCCTCTCTGTGAAAAATCAATTATACATATATATATATATTTTAAGAGCCTCAGAAAAGAGAGAGAAGCCGGTAAGACACAAAAATTAGGAGAGAGAGCACCTTAGGAGCCCAGGGAAGAGGTGTCACCAAGTACATCAAGCGTGAATGACAGGAGGCCACCTGTGGCCTGGTCTCAGAGGAGGATGGGAGAGGCATGGGGCGCAGGCAAGAGCAGTAAAGACGGCTCCCCGGGGCCCCCTGCTTCACAGAAACAGACACGGTGTCAGCGGGGGGAGAACAGGCCCGGGGAGAGTCTGTTTACAGGACGGGAGGCGTCCTGCACGTTTGGGGCTGATAGAAATGATGCAACAGCAGTAAGCAAGACCCCAGTGTGGATGATGTGGATTGTTCGAGTTTCCTAACGTATGTTTTCAAAACACCCGTTCCGGACCATTCAAACCCAAACCCTGCATTCTACCCAAACCAGTCCGCTCTGTGTCCCAGCAGAGGGGAACCCTTGCCACCTTCCGCCTACAGGGCACCCGCTGTTCCCATGACGCCCTCCAAGCCCTCCTGCCTTTCCCCGGGTAAATGCAAACAGTAGGCCCAAACCCTCGCAAGCTCACCATCTTATTTTGGCAATTTTGTCCTGGTAATTTTTTTTTCCACAAATGCTAATATTTTGTAAGGAGTGTGCCCATCTACAGAAGAGCCACCCACAGAGACACAGGTGAAGACTGCGGGTTGTGAAGATGGCCCATCGGCACACGCATGCCAAGCCATCAGGCATCAATCATGAAGGCAAACAAATAAATAAACAAGACAACACCGGAAATGGAGCATCAGATATCGGCTATCAAAGGTACCATATTTCCGGCGTATAAGACGACTTTTTGACCTAGGAAAATACGCCAGGTGTCATCTTTATAGGGTGGGCATATCCCAAAATCTATATTTTTAACTGGAAAAGTTGGGGTCGTCTTATACGCCGGAAAATATGGTAAGTACAATTTAGGATTTCGTGACATCCGTGAGTTCTCAGCAATCTGAACTCTCTTCCTTATAATGTTCAGCTTCATGTGTTCTCAGGTGGTGGTATTAATTTTAAGTGTAGTTTTTACAGAAGCATGGCACCCATACAGAAAAATGCGCACATCCTAAGGGTTTGGCCCAACGGGTTTCAACAGTGAAGGCAGCCACGAAACCAGCACCCAGATCGACGGGGATCAGAAACACGTCACCAGCCCCTCGAGGGAGGTGAACCCCGAGGGTAGTCCCAACTGGACAGCTGGTGCCTGGAACGAGCCATAAAAGGGGCCTCCGGGTGTGCCCACTGGTGTCGGCTGCTCCTCTCTAAGGCGGGGCTCGTCCCCTTTGTTGTGTGTATAGAAGATCCCATGCTGGACAGCACCCCTTTCCCCCCGCCCACCCCCCCAAGTAACCAGCTGCCTCTCTTCATTCATTCCCCCCACAGCAGGCAGGATTCGGTCAGGGATTCGCCGGGGCCGTGTCCCACTGGGCTTTCTGGTATGTGCACCTTGGCACGCGTGTGCCTTTGAGAACGTATTTACACAAAAGCCGGAGCCTCTATCGCAGGGAAGCATCGCTGTCACTATTCTCAAAGCTCCCGGCCAGAGCAGCGTCAGGCCTGCTGGACCAGGGACCAGGACCAGGGAGCCTCACTGTCATTCGATTTTCTGATGGTTCCCATTTCTCTGTAAAGTAATCGTTTTCAGTGGGCAATGACCTTGGCCTCTTCCCACCTGGGGACACTTAGCCATGTCCGGCAAAGCGACAATGTAGTTGGCACCACTGGGGTGGCCAGTGGCCTCTGGTGGGTGGAGGCCAGGGCTGCTGCTGACCATCCCACCAGCACAGGACAGCCCCCAACAAGGGGGGGAGGGGTCCATCTAAATGTCAGCAGGGCCGAGGCCGAGAACCCTGCCTTAAAGGGGAGGCGGCTCACGGTGCCCAAATAAGGAGTAAGCAATAGAGGGGGGGGTGATGTCAACCCCCAACGTATTCCACAGGTGGCTCTCAGGAGGCAGATTCCTGTGGTGCCAAAGGCTCACCAAAGGCACCCGGAGGCTCCAAGGAAGAAGCCACAGGAACCGGATGAAGAAGAGGGAGAACCGAGATCCACCGGGCATGTAAGGGTGAGTAGGAGCTCACGTGGTTTAAGGATGGAAGCGTGTTCAGCAGAGGGAACAGCAGGAGCAGAGAGTTACAAAGAGGCGGTGGGCTGGGAGAGGGGAGGCCCGGTGGGAAGGAGGCGGGTTGAGCTGGTCTTGGAGGAGAAGTTCTCTGGAGGGAGGTCAGCCAGCAAGAATGGGCACGCACATGGGCTCCAGTGTCCCAGGACCCCGAGGAGCTGGGTGGGAGGGAGGAGGCGGGAAGAGGGTGGCTGGTACGGGCAGCAGTAACGGGTCCAACAGGCAGTCAAGGTCGGGACCCAGAACATGTAAAAACGTCTTGTCCTGCACACCCGCCTCCCGCTCCTCACCCCAGGAGCAGAACCTTCTGGAACTGGAATAATGGCCCTTGACCTCCTCACTCCGTCCTGGCTAAGCCAGCCACGAGGGCCTGGCTCCCACCAAGAGAGACCCTGGCACCGCCGCGGCCAGCACCTGTGCATGGGCCCTGCCCCACCTCCCTCCAGGGGCCCCTGCCTCCACTGGGGCACCCTCCAAATTCTACCCCCATCGACGCTGCTGGAGACCTTCGTGGGCACGCCATGCCCATGCCGCTGCCCTGCTGGAAGCCCCACTCAGCTCTCTCCTTCCCCCAGCATAGACTCAGGGGTGTGCCACTCTTTCGGGGTCTCAGCTCAAACTGAGACCCTTTGGGGGGGCTCAGTGGTGGAGGCAAGGGCTGGTCCTGGGCACAGCTCTGGTCCAGTGTCCCCTGCGGCCTGGGGCCCCTGGCTCCCGGCTTCCGCTGGCCCCTGGCGGTGGGGGTGGCAGAAAGGGTCCGCCCGCCCGCCCTGGCCAGCCTGCCAGCCTCGGCCATCGGAGCCTGCCCCCGAGGCCCCAGGACTCCCAGCCGGGCGGGCCCCGGGCCTCCCCTGGCACAGCGCCTCGCTGAGCCAGCCCGGGGCTCCCGGGGCAGGGCCAGGCCCCCGGGGCGTCCGGCGAGCTCGTTATCCCGTCAGCCCCGGAGCCGCACCTGCTCTCCGGGTCTCCTGTGATCTCAATTAATCCGTCCTGCCCTGATTAATTAGCAGGGTTAATTATGACGGCTGCTGCTCCGGAAGCGTGGGGAGGAGGCCCAG